>JAAQRH010001076.1:0-17843 GCA_013186785.1 Fusarium pseudonygamai
GGTGTTCAGTATCTGGCTCCAATATGCATTCTCTTGCAAGCACCATACCGCTCATGTTTGCCATAGAGCCCCCTGAGACAAAGATACCTCCAGACGTATCTGGAAGTCCAACTTTGGATGACAACCATTGCAGCAGCGTCTGCTCAACAACAGCTACACCAGAGCCCTGCAGTCTCGATCCAGCGAAAGAGTTGAAAGCGCTGGACAGACAATCGCCTATCCAAGAAAGTGGCGAGACAGGCGCTGGAATAAAGCAGAAAGCCTTGGGATGGTTCATTCGCATCCGATAGTCAGAGATGGTGAACACATCCTCAATGGCTGCGTCCACGGAGTGAGCATCGCCAGGAGTACTGATTTGTTTGAGCTGAGAGACATCGGTTTCTTGGGCTACTCGCAATAGAGGGCCCTCGCTAACCTTCTGGGTGGTCTGGAAGATCCGATCGAAGGCGGCCTGGAAAGCAGAGCTTAGAGAGTCGAGTTCTGCGCCTTGGTCTGGGGGATCAAGAGAGTTCATCGTATTGCTGAGAGGATAGTGACGAGCTGTGCAACTCTTGGGAAGTCGGACTTTAATATGCTATCTACGTTTTGGAGCGATTTGGCGGGCATTACGTGAAAGACCTTTGAAGGGCGCAAAAATGACTGAGTTGAACATGGCTTCCCCACCTTTTGTCATTGACGCCACGGACGGCGAAGCATCAGTAGCCAAGCCCCCAGACATTCTCGTGCTTTATCTCCGAAGACTCTCCGCCGATATTAGAGCCATTTTCAGACACGGCGATGAGTAGTAAGGTCAATACGGTACATTGTATTCTTGGCTGTCAAGTAATAATCACTTTATCGCCGGCAAGTAATCGGATTCCAAAAGTGCGCCCTACATGATGGAAACACTAAAGCCGAGGCGGTTGTTACTGTAAGCTTCATCTACTAAGCACTAACATCAGACGAGCCCTCATTCGCCATTTTGACAACCATCTCGTTGAACAGATTCCACCACTCAATATTCGGAACGGAGCGTACTCGCGGATCAGGCATCACCAATATTATGTTGAGTTTGCTGGAAAATGCCCAAGCCCATGTTTGAGCTGCGCATGAATCAGTCAGTTTCGCCTTTAGAACAAGAACGACGCGGAGAGAAGCAGGAATATTGTACTTACGTCCAAACAAGTTGCTAACTCGTGAATAAAACGAAAAGTCGTCAATGTTTAGTGCAGGCCTATCATTTGGGTCTATAGATCCGTATGATCCTGGGAGATGATGGCCGTCCAAGAGACCTGCTGATGACAGAGGAGTAAACATGCCAGGCGGTCTATCGATATCAATGGAAGAAGAAATGATTAGCCAAGGGCCTTTTGATTGTGAAATGACAGGGAGATTTACGAAGGCAGTAGCCCGGCTTTCATCGCTTCCATGGCATGCGCAACACCGCCAAAGGCAGCTGGACCTTGAGTCCAATCCACATGCTCACTCAAGTTGCTATTGACCGCCTCGTCAGTGGCTTGACCAACATTTCGTGCAACTTCCCAAACAATCCTCCCCCAGTTACCGTCCCCAATAGAAGCATCCTGGTTCTTGAGATATGGGCTCACGTCAAAGGGAGACACAAGGAAAGTAGTCGCCATAACGGGCCCGATGTAGGCTGCCTCTTGACATATCTCGCTCAATCTAGGTTTGGAAGAAGCTGAATGACCATGATTGCCCCCGAAAGATGTCTGCCGCAGCCTGTTGCTCACACAGATAGGTGCCGCCGTCATTCGGGACAGATCTTCGGGGGGAAAGGTTTTGAGGAGTGCAAGCGCTTGCAAGGCCGTCAATAGTGCCGTCACAGTAACCTCATGATCCTTACAGAGCTTGAAGAGCTTTTGAGTCGTGTCTTGCGAGAACGTCTGCCTTCTCACGGAATAGTCGGTGTCAGGTCGGTCCTTTGCTGGTTCTTTCGAAATAGGGCAGAGAGTGATGTTGGTGAGATTGGCGCCAAGAAGCTGCGCTGCCTTTTCTCGAGACTCGACATCCAATGGAGTGTCTCCAATAGGATCACGGAGAAAGTCAAGATAGCAAGGGTGCAGAGAAGAATGAGATGCATCTTTGTATGAGAATGATAGTACTTTGGTGGTACTCAGGCCGTCTGCAAGTTTGCTGATAACGTTGTTAAGAACAGCCGCGCCGCTCCAGAAATCGTTTAATGCATGGTTATAGCGGATTGCAAGGGCAAAAGTCCCCGGCTCAGAGGACGAAGAAACAAGGGAGACGTGAATCAAATGGTCTCCGAGCTCAAGGCTGATGCGTTTCTCCGGAGCCGAGTAGAAGTCGTCCGTGAGTAACTTCAAGCCCTCTTGAGCTGACTTTTCAGTATGTAGAACGGTAGTCCTCTGCTTAATCCTCTCCGAGAAGTCATCGTCTGATGTGAGAGGACGGTAGACGAAGTCTCAAGACTTTGCGACCGCCGACTCTTCTTCGCCACGCTCAATGACTGCCAGGAGAGAAGGTTTCTCAAGGCAAACGCGCGACACTGCTTTGCTGAACCAAGTCTCGATATGGAAATTGCTGTTCATCTGGGATGTGTAAGACGGAGCAATTGTGAAGATGACAGCGCCCATCCATTCAGTCCAACCATCGATCTCGAGCCACTGGTCAAACATGCGCTCGGGTCCGATGAGCGGCCGGCTCCAGAGGCCGTCGCTTCGTTGCTTCCATGGAGATACTTTGGGCATTGTGCTGTTTCCAGTTTCCAGTAGAAATGAGCAATGTGATGTTGGAGTCAACATCATCAACCCCGCTCATTGCTGTACTCTTCGCTGCGCCATGATCGTCGCTTATGTTGTCGAATCAGTGCCAAGGGGAGACTAAATCCTCACAACGTGCCTCAGTACCCCGCTGTAGAGTATCGTGCTATTTGCTGTTCCGTAGCAGTATGGAATCCTTGCGCTTCGTTGAGCGTGCTTCCCGCCCATGATAAACCACGAGACGAACCGTATCACCATTCTCGCACCTTGCCAGCTTGCTTTATTAGTGGGGGATGTCACTGCACATCAATGAGCGCAGCAACTAGCGATAGCGAAGAGACCAAGATTTCAGGATAGTGTAGCAGAATACAATGCTATCTAAAACACGACGTGAAATATAAATTATACAATGAAATATCGCCATCTTCTCTTCGCTGGATTCATCTTTATCGGAAATGCCCCGGTTTTGCTTTTTCCGCTGGGTCGGTTCGGCTGTCGGAATGCGGGCTTTTCCGTATGGACCGAAAGAACCTCGAATCTATCCTCAATATTCATGACATTGCTTTGCGCTCTTCGTTTCAAGTCGATTTTTATAGAAGTCCAATTGTTGTTAATCATTTGTGAAACCTTCTCGAGTTCACAGTCTCTTGTTGGACCCCCATCAGGCTTCCCCGCAGTGTCATCGCGTCCCCGTTGGCTTCACTTCTGTGTGACAGTGATTGAGAGATTCACTAGACCAACATCTCCTGCATCCACGGAAAAGCCTGGCTGTCCTCCATCATCAGTGTCCCTCGCTCATGCCGATCAATTGGCGCGATCACAAATACAACCTTCGAAGAGGCAGAACAAGGATTCAGAAATGTCGACAAAGCGGGGTACATCGACAATAAAGAGTCGAGATGACTCTGGGCAACAAGGAACGAGCAAAACACAGCAATCTTCATCCATAAATACTACCACTATGGCCATTGGAGTACTTGCTATTGGAGTCCTGATTCCCTATAGCCTCGGCCTCTTCGGTGAGGCTCAGGCAAAGACTACTACCATTGACACTGCCAAGCTACCAGCTACGGCCCAGATAATCGACCAGAAGAGCTTCAATGTTCTGGAGCATGTCCCTCCACCAAAAGAAGCCAATGCTACAACTGTGAGTTAGCATGAATATGCCTATGATCTATGCTAACACACAAACAGAGGTTCCTCTGGCCGGGAGTTACCTATGAATCCCTTACTGAACGACCATTTCATGTTTATGATGCGGAGTTCCTCGATATAATTGGAAGCAATCCAACACTGACTCTTCTCGCTACTTCGGAGAAAGATCCCATATTCCATGAAGCTGTGGTTTGGTTCGTAAACCTCACGCCCTAACATTCGTTTAATAACTAACACGCGATTATGTAGGAACCCTCCGACTGAAGAAGTTTTCTTTGTGCAGAACGCAGGCGATCCAGACGCTGGAACGGGACTTGCAAAGTCATCTGTCATCCGAAAGATTTCTTTGGCTGAAGCTGAATCTCTGAAGAATGGATCGCACACCGAGAGTCAAGTCAAGATCACGGTCGTAGACTCTGATCCGCAAGTCATCAACCCCAATGGTAAGTATAGTTTCTACATGCTAAGAAGTCCCCGTTGCTCATAAATCACAGGCGGAACGAACTATAAGGGTCAGATCATCTTCGCAGGTGAAGGGCAAGGCGAGAAGATACCCTCCGCTCTGTATCTGATGAACCCCGAAGCGCCATATAATACAACAAGTAAGGACTCAATCGCATCTTTGCGCTATGGAAAATACTGACTGGGTCATCAAAGTACTTGTGAATAACTTCTTTGGCAGGCAATTCAACTCCCTCAACGATGTCTCTGTCAATCCACATAACGGTGATATTTACTTCACGGATACCATGTACGGCTATTGGCAGTACTTCCGTCCTGTGCCTGGACTGCAAAACCAAGTTTATCGCTTCGACCCAGATACTGGAGCGTTGACCGTTGTTGCGGATGGCTTCGTCGCTCCAAATGGTGAGGCAACGGAAATTGCAACAATATTCAAGTGAGGTGGTTACTGACGATTAGCGAACAACAGGACTCACTTTCTCGCCTGATGGACTTCATGCTTACGTTACAGATACTGGCATAAGCAATGGACTATTCGGGCAGAACTACACTCGTCCCGCCTCTATGTAAGCCTTGACTTTGGTAGTAACAGTCAGACGTCTGATAGTGATAATAGTTACCGATTTGATGTAAAAACGGATGGTACATGGGACAACCGTAAGACATTTGCCTTCACAGCAGCTCGTCTACCGGATGGTAAGCATGATAAGGATACTTCTTAATACCAGCAATTCTGTTACTTGAAGCGAGAAGTAAACTGACTCTCTTGACTAGGAATCCATTGCGATTCTAAAGGCAACGTCTACGCAGGCTGCGGCGATGGGGTGCATGTCTGGAATCGATCCGGAAAGCTTATTGGGAAGATTTACACAGGAATCAATGCAGCCAACTTCCAATTCGCTGGTAAGGGACGTATGGTTATCATGGGGAGGACAAAACTGTTCTATGCTACTCTTGCTGCTTCTGGAGCACCATTAAGTTGAGCCATAGACATGATGCAATGTCTTGGCACGGGATCTGATTTCAGAGTGAGGCCTACTGCTGTTTGGTCCTTTCACGAAGCTCGGAGACATATTGCATGCGCAAAATAACAGGTTTCTGCGTGTTGAGGGAGTTGCATAGACATGGAATAGTACCTGAATTACCAGAACAAGCTAGGAAGTTGTCAGTATCAAGCTTCAAGCTTAGTGATCGATCGCTATGGGTTACATCGTGATCAGGACATAGGGCGGCACAGCTCTCGGGCCCGAGGATCCATCCAGGTATCTGCCGATCCCTCACAAGGCTGTGCAGCTGATGCCGATCAATCAGGGGATGCTGACCGAAGCATCTCTGCCTGGTACGACAAAAGAATCATACGACGATCGTGGCCTTAAATGTGACGTCGGGCAATAAATTTGTTTGCCGTCGGTCTGGTTTCATGCATGAATGTTAGTCCTTCGTGTCTAGTCCAAATTGGAACGGGATGAAAAGGTCCCTTGCAGAGTGACATTCAATGCCTTTGATCAGCGAGGGAGTGGAGCTGAAACAGAACACGACTTGCCTATTTTGACTATGCCGCTTACTTCTGACGTCAGATCAGTTTATAAGGTAGAATTGACTGTTCGTACAGCAGACCACTAACACCAAGTAGGTAGGTCGGTATGTGCAGCAAAGAAGATACCAGCCAAAAGAACAGCAGCATCAAGACATGAAACTTATAGAAAAGTTTGGAAACCGCATTGATTTTGTGTTCCTAAGACTTTCTACAGAATGATATGTTCAAGAATAGCTCTTGCAAAGAATCGTGCTGTAGCAAAACTGCCCCCAATTCAACGCAGCCTCACAAACGTCTCGTCGACCCACGTGCCTGTCGATCAGTCTTGGCTTCTACCCGCCTCAGCATAGAAAACCCGACTGTGCAGCAGAGAATCGGCCATGATGTAATTGACTCTCCAGTACGTTTCAAGCAGGCAGTGCAGTGCTGAGACAATCCTTCCAGAAAGAAGTACTGCGGATAGGCTGGAAGGATGCACTTGGACTGGCCTATCATAGCACACAAATCGAATCCGCTAGCACTACCGGCAGGTGATCTTGAGCAACATACCCGACAACTGCATAACTTTCTTGCGATATCGCCGCTGACAAGATTATGATCAACATGGATGCAACGCTTTTGCCCAAGATGTGCAGAGCTGAACCTCCATGAATGAGCCGCGATCAAGGTTGTGAGCCGTAAAATGTTGATCTATTCAAGACAGAAGGCTGTCCCCAAGAGCTTAAAACAAGTATAAGTACGACACCATCCACCCTCACTTTATCTCCATCTCACCAACATCTTCACCTTCCGTCACAACATCAAACCAACAGCCACCATGCAGAACAAGTTCATCACCGCCGCCACCCTCCTGAGTGCCATGGCCTCAGTCCAGGCATCTCCCGTTTCTATTTCCAAGCGAGACGTTCTCACAGCCCTTCCTGGAAGCGCTTCTGACATTGAGAACAAGTTCCAGCCGGCTCTTGACTTCGACAGCGACGGTTGCTACCAAACCGCCGCCATCGATCCCTCTGGCAACTTGAATCCTGGGCACGGTGCCACTGGTACTCCCCAGGGAGACTGTCGCGATCCTCACCAGCTTGATAACAGCAACACCTATTCTCGCAAGCGCTGCAACAATGGCTTCTGTGCCATTATGTAAGTCTTTCTCCTCCCCCTCGAATGCGAGTGCTTCTTCATTTCGGTATGCATGCTGACATTGGACCTCAAGGTATGAGACCTACTATGAGAAAGACCAAGCCGTTGGTGGCAGCTTTCTCGGGGGTCACCGCCACGACTGGGAGAACATCGTCGTTTTCACTCAAGGCGACAATGTCGTCCGCGTAGCTCCCTCGTGCCACGGCAAATACGACGGCGCAAGCAACCAGTTTCCCAGCGACGGAAGCACCCCCCTTCTCGTCTATCACAAGGACGGTGCTGGAACTCACTGCTACCGCTTCGCCAACGACGATGACCAGGCCAACCCTGAGAACCCTACTGGTTCTTTCTTCAAGGCCCCTCTTGTCGGTTGGGATAACTGGCCTGATGTTGGCCTGCGAGACAAGATGCTGCAGAACTGGAGTGGTGGTGTTGGACCTAAGCTGGATGATGAATTTGGTGACTCGCTCAAGGCGGCTGCTGGGGATGGTGTTCAGGGCTTCGATCCTTACAAGGACGAGTAAAGATGGAGGGGGCCAAGGTCTAGCACTATTTAGTATGACTATTAAACATGATCGACTTTGATGAATGTATCACTTTAGAACTTTCCTTTGGAGTATTATCTCTTGTTCTGTTACATTCTGGACGTACTTTGCCCCGTATTTGTACATTCAGAATCTCAGAGTCTTTGACGTTGCCCTAGTATCATGAGGTGACCACAAGCAAAGCTACCTGATCTCAACAATCCGTTGCAAGACCTCATTCATCTTCTCATACGTACATCTGCCCCACTTCAGTTCCTTAAATCTATACAGCCCATCATGCCTTTCGCACTCTTCCGGCATATGCTGATCAAATTCTTCAATCCCCTTCCAGAACCTCGGCACATCCTCAGGATCAGTGATCACGAAAGCTCCAAGTCTTGTATACCATATGTTTCCGTCCTCACCCCGCCTTTCGTCTAGAACGAGGCAGTATACAGAATTGGCGAAGTCCGTCCTGGCAAAGATGGGGACCGCAATGGGCGACTTGCAGTCTCTAGCCTCTTGACTAAACTCCACATCCCAGTAGTTTTTACTTTGAACATCAATCACTTCCTCACCCCGGCCTCTCTCATGGGTCGCGGCTCTGAAGTTCATAAGTTTCATGCCGCTCACCGGCCCTAACTCCACGATACGTAGGTAAGAACACCGCAGACGGAGAAATGAACCGGGTGAGGAGCAGTACCTCAAGCTACTCAAAGGTGTTGCTGCATTTAGCTTCCTTTCAGGGACGATACTTGTGCCGATTACTTTGGTGAAGTAGATGTTACCCGACCTTAACTCCTGTGGTTCGATGGCAGCATCCTTGACAGAACACCAAGACCATGTTGGGGCGATGTACTCGTCGTAGCGCTTCCCAGGCACTGAAGATGCGTTGCCGTCGTATGTGAATGGATAATCGCGAGACATTGCTCGCCATACCAGTTGCCTCTCGGCATACGGCCGCCATAGCCCAGCGAGAAAAAGCTCTGTCGAGCTATGACACAATGAATCCGCCTCAGTTTGTGTACTCCCTATAACCTGGCGATCTTTGAATCCATCTTCTGGCTCCACCATCTGCTGGAAGACGGGGTACAGCACATCAACAAGGCCTGATAGCGCAACAAGCCTGTCAGTTGCAATCGTGAGCTGTCCCTGAGAGTAAGCTTGGACTATTTGATTCCAGTTCCGAAAAGCAATCTCAGGACTAAGGCTAGACAGACTTCCATTCCGTGCGTCGAGAACAAACCTTCTCAATGAAGTAAGTACGGCAGTATCCTCTCTTATTGTCGGATCACCATATGGCAGTCTTTCGCACACTGCGTTTGAGCAACACTCGAGAGCAACTTGTTCAAGTCCAAAATGCAGTACTCTTGGAGATAAAACACGCTCCTGAAGAGCCCAGGCTCTTCGATTCAACTCCGAGTCTGAGATGCGTTCCCACCAGTTGTGATACTCAAGTACGCAATAATCGCGAGGCGATCCATGGCCCCATTCACGATGAATGTATATTGGGTACCATGGATGACCGACTCGCTTGCTGGAAGGACAGAAGAGCCCTTGGTCAGCCACATCATCTCCGTCAGCCGAGAGATTGAGCCATGAGTTCCCGTAGATGGAAGCCATACAACCAACCTCATGTTGCCAATCTGTAGGGTCGTCTTGGATTATACAGAGCGCGTTGATCCAGAGGTATTCGTGGCTCAGCGTTTTGGTGGTATTACAGGCATCGATGAAGACGTGGGAGAGCTCATCAACAAGAATTGAGGACTTGAAGGCTTCGATGTTGCTGCGAGTAAGCTGGAGAGTGCTTCCTACACCCAGACAGTGGCTCAAGGTCAGATACTCAGCGCCGTCGGGTAATTCCTGACTTTCAACTAAGCGAACTTGAAGCGCAGCCTGTGTATTACAGACGTAGAGCAGTCGAGTTGGCTTCCAGGTGGGTGTCCTCTGAAGCTTGCAATCTTTATGATATTTCTTGCATCGATCAAGCCATTCTCTGACCGACTTCCAAGTAGCGTCGGCCTGATCAGATCTAGGCAACGGCTTTAAGTTAATGTCTTTTGCATCTATACTCACCAGTCAGGTCCGGTGTATCTCGCATTGACCGTTCAAGCCTAAACTAACCATCGGCACTGATCGTATCGAGAGTCGCCCAGACATATCCAATGTGCGGCCATACAATTTGTGGCCGCATTGAAGAACTCAGAAATACAAGGGTCACATCGCCAATATCTTGCTCTAGTGGATGCTGTCCCAGTATGGCAACTTGGCCTCGAACTTTCAAGTTTTGACGAGAACTATCTAGGGCTCTAAGCCACATTGCACAAAGTTCGCAGTAACGCGTGGATTCAGTGAGATCTGAGAGAGCTCTGGTGCGGATTAGCTGAGTGAGCTCATCACGCGACAAAATTCACAAAGGGTTCCATCTTGCACCGAGAGAAATTCCGTTGGCGATGCAAGAGCACCGGATGAAGAGGCTAGAGTCGTCACATTCGTCAGCGATTGTAAATTGTTTTTGCAGCTTTTGCGAGACGAGAAATTGAGCGCTGAGAGGATGAGTGAGGCGAAGCTCGGCAACTTTTAGCCGGTCGGCCTGCCCTCACAACGTACGTCAGGCGCAAACCCCCATCCCCATCATAACTACCTAGTTACTGGTTGATCCATGGAAGATTTTCTCTCGGGTGCAACATTCATGCGAACGCCTGAAGTTGCTTCCCCCAATCATTGCGAACGCCCATGAAAATGAACGTTTCAGGGCCTTGTGAATCCTGCGGAGTCGCCCAGAAGACAAGATCTCGGCTTGCTCTGAGAATCAAATGATCCTTGTCGATGAATTGCAGACTCATAAAGAATCTACCATCAATGGTGTAGATTTTGCGATGTTCAAGGCTTAAACAGTCCGGGGCTTTGCATGGGACAAGTTCAAAGTCGACCTTAGGATTGAGCCAGAAACGGCCGGTGAGATTATCGCTGTGCACCTCGCCTCTATCTTCGTATCCGAATCTGATGTATCTCCTCTGATAACCGTGCGGACTGGGATCATAAAAAGAATCAAAGTAGTCCATACAGTAGAGATCGAACTGGCTGTCGATAGGACCTAGTTGAGTTGATTCGCTTCTGGACACGGAATTCTCCAAGGCTTCGTATGCTGCGCGCACTTGGTCAATCTTATTTTTCTCTTCCTCTCTGGCATCTTCCCTGAGCTTTCTGATAGTCTCTTTGCGCTGGAAAAGCTCTCTTTTACGTTCCTCCCTCTTCTCTCTCAGAGGATGGTATTCTGCTGCATTAGGCCCATTGTACGCTATAGTTTCGTCTGGATTGGTCTCATCAAGGTCAGAGATATCTTTATCGAAGTCCCAGAGTATGACGCCATTTCTCTTTTTGATTACTTCAGAGACGCGATAGTACCAAGTAGGTAGTTCTGAGGATGAAGTCATTGTTGAGATGATGGGTAATAAGAGTTCTTGAGGGTCAGCAATTCAGTGATGAGGTGCACTAAACTTTAGCGGCTTTAGCTCCCAGTATGCAACCTTGTTGAGCACCTCGGGCGCTGAGCCTCAGATCTGAAGTGAGTAAATAAAATGAGTGAAAGGGACGAAAAGAATAATACACATATAGACTACGTCGTTTGAGGATCAAGAGGAAGAAAATGCAAAAAAAAAAAAAAAAAAAAAACGAATCCCCGAAACCTGGATCGAACAAGTGACCTTTCGGTGGCAATATCAGTTACAGCCGAACGCTCTTCCAGCTGAGCTATTCGGGGAGAAGGTCTGGATTCTTGACAGGAGGGCTTGCAAACGCGACCCAAAATCTTCCAGGGTACGAAACTGCACCAAGTCAAAATGAGCATTCTGACCATTCATCATCGCCATGTTGCAATAACTTCATTCTGTTAGGTCCCATTCGGTATTGACATGGTCATTTGATAGTCAGCTGTACAATGCTGTGACTCTTGCTGGCCATCTTTCTGCTAGTCTCAATGATCCATGCGCAATTGACCTTCTGAATAGAGCCTCACCGAAGTAACCTTGTCGTTAACAAGGTTTTCACGTCAGTAGCACTGCAAGGTCCTCATCGCCATTCGATCTCCGCTCCATTTCCGAATACTACCTCCGACTCATCACCCGGAAATCCTCTTTAACACTGACTCATTCCCCAATGCGAGAATGTAAGCGAGGTCACAATGATGCCAGAACTAGTAACTCGGTGAAAAACACCGCCGATCACGGTGCCGATAACTCCGATCGGCGACACCCCGCAACGATCCATCCATATCATATCGACTCGAGCACGCGATCATATTCTCTTTCTCAACTTCAATCGCCCTCACAATGGCAACGCAGCGATCCTCGCTTGGTCAAAAAGCTGGTTGGTTGTACCATGAGTCGGGAATCTCTGCCGTGTATTCTGCTGGTAGAGATGCCTGGCTGCTTATTCTCTCACGGACATGTCGCATGTTTGCATTCAAGGCTGTCACGCTTACGATAGCGCAATTCTTCTCGGAATTGGGGTTTTCTGATTTCAGGATTGGATTGTTTATGAGTTTGACGCTGTTGGGTGATGTTGTGCTCGGTTTGGTTGTAACGCTCATGGCCGATGGGCTTGGTCGACGGAGGGTGTTGGTGGCGGGTGGCTTTTTGATGGCTGTCTCGGGCGCAATATTCTCGGTCTTTGAGAATTTCTGGATTCTCCTGTTCGCCGCTGTCGTTGGCGTGGTCAGCGCGAGCGGGAGCGACTTTGGCCCGTTCCGAGCCATCGAAGAGTCCATGCTGTCTCACATCACAACTCCTAAAACGAGAGCTGATGTCTTGGCTTGGTACATCACCAGTTCGAGTCTTGGTGCTGCAGGGGGCGCGGCATTGGCAGGAAGATTCGTTGAAAACATGACCAAACGAGAGGGATGGAACCTTGTGAGGGCATACCATGCGACGTTCTGGGTCTATATTCTCATGGGTGCATTAAATGTCTTGTTCGCGTTCGTCATGAGTAACAAGACAGAAGCCCATCACGATGACTCTTCAGAAGCTTCAGACGAATTCGCTGAAGGACTTCTGCGCGAGTCGATGGATGAAGAGGAAGATGCTCGTCGGAGAAGACAGTCCATGGCATCAAATCATCCTGAGCCAGCGAGTAGATTTTCAAGCGTTTCATCGGGTACCAGGTCTGTCATGTACCGGTTATGGTTCCTCCTGACCATCGATTCACTTGCTGATGGAATGGTTTCGGAGTCTCTCACCACTTACTTCCTCGATCACAAGTTTTCGCCTTCTAAGTCTACCCTCGGAAACATCTTTTCATCAGCTCAGGTCTTAGCAACTGTCTCAACGGTCTTTGCGGGACCTCTGTCTCGTCACCTGGGTCTTATCAACACTATGGTATTTACTCATCTGCCGTCTTCAATTTCAGTTCTGTTCTTCCCTCTGCCCAGTGGTTTGGTTCTCACAGTCATACTCCTCTTCATCCGCATGGGTCTCAACAACATGGATCAAGCACCCAGGGCAGCCTTCATCGCGGCTGTTGTCAAGCCTGAAGAGCGCACTGCTGTAATGGGGATTACGTCGACACTTCGAACTTTGGCCATGGCTACTGGTCCTTCGCTGACCGGAGGACTTGCTGAATCTGGAAAGTTCTGGATTGCTTTCTTGGTGGGTGGCGTCTTGCGAATCATGTATGATTTGGGTCTCTGGTTTATGTTTGTAAACATGAGACTGCATAGTCACGAGACTCCTCATGAGGAGTCTGTTCCAAGGGGGCAGTCTATTGATGAAGAGGATGTGGAGATGCTGCGGCAGTCGATCGAGACTGAAAGTTCTGATGAGGAGCATCAAAAGTGATGCATGAAAGAAGCTACGTTAAGATGAAATACTAAGTATACGAACGAACTCGAAGGTAGCTGTACATATTCATCCTGTCTGACCGTAAAAGACGAGTGCGACGGCTACGAAAATGAGGTTTATGGTTCTGGTTACAAAAAAGGCAAACAGATATGGATGTCAGGTTTAGAAAATTTACGAGTATATGACACAGCATGTGAGCTTGGGATGTATTTCATATTTATAGAATTGATTTTATGGTATATAAAAGAACAGGGGTATCCATATCGTCGTGACTCATCTAAACAACGCCTCCAGGATCAAAAGCACAACCAAGCAATCGCAATCAATGACCCCCCAACAGCCGTCATGAGTTCAGATCCTGACAGAATGCTCCTCGCCGCACTTTCACTATCGCTACTGCTACCACTCAACGCTTCTGACATATAGGTCATGGTGTTCGGCGTAGCAGGATAGTAGTCGTCGTTGTAGGTCGAATTCAATGTCACCCGCCCAACAACGTCGCCAGATTCGAGACGGATATAGGACTCCACGTCGCCCTTCTCCAACATATCCTCGGTGACAACGATCTCTCGTGCACCGCGGATCCAATCACCGTAACCGCCATAACCAGAGTGCTGTCCGTAGCACAGATGAATACCGTTGCCTTCCACTGTCATTCCTTCGAGTTTCTTGTCCCAGCGATAACACCACGTGTTTCCGTGATCATGACCAGAAAACAACCCAATAACTCCGGGAACAGTGACCAAAGCCTCCATGAATGGCACGTCCTGGCCCCCGTAATCACAGGTTTCGTTAGGGTCTGCGTTCTCACACCATCCTGCTCCTTGTTGAAACACAGGAGGATCCTCGTTGATGCCCGGCTGGTAGTTCTTCCGGATTCCAAGCTCTGTTTGGAGTGCAACCGTGGCGTTGACTGGAACGTGGACAAATGCTAGCGATGGGAGGGTTTTGTTGTACTTGTCGTTCAGCTCGATACTTGTTTCATTGAACCAGTCAACAACACTTTGATCAACCCAGTTTGGCTGATAAGATCCCTGGTAGTAGTTGCCGCCGCGACTGTCGAAGAACCATAGGATGAGATTAGGGCTGCAATCGCTGGTGTTGGTGCAGTCTGAGGGGTAAACAGGCAGATAGTAATTTGTTGTGCCTGACAACTTCTTGTTGACCATTTTCTGCGTGCGCGCTCCGGGGAACATTTGTTCGCGTTCGAGGATATCATCGCCAGCGATGTTGTAGTTATGGTCATGGTTGCCATATGTAGATGCCCAGGTCAAGCTGCGGTTGACAATTGGCTCAACAATCATGTCAACGTAATGCGTACTGTTGTGAGCAAACGTCGAGTCTCCATTGATGAGATCGCCATTGAAAACAACAAGATCAGGTCTGTCGTAGTCGAGGACTTTGCTGATCACTGCAACGGAATTGCGATCCTGCTCAGGACCTGTTGATGATTCATCTACAACCAAAAGTCAATTACAACTCTCGCCAATGAATTGGAGAACTCACATTGTCCAAAATGCATATCGGAGAAGATGGCGATTTGAAAAGTGCCATTCTTGGTAAACCGCAATGGCTCAAGGTCGGTGTTGTTGACATCGGTAGCATAGCCAAGAGTGGCTAATAAAGCTAAGCCAACAGTATGCCGTATCATAGTCATGGTGCTCTAATTGACGATATCACTGGAGACAGTAAATGAAGTAAGTCACGATAGTTCCAGCCAAGCAATTGACCGACATATCGGTGGTCCAGCAGTTTTAAGACAAAGCTCGAAACGAAGCATCGTCACATCGATGCGTCATTCCTGGAAGCATGAAAAGAAAAATACCATTTGACGATGCCTAATCAGTCTAGCCCTAGAGACGCACGGAGGTTAAAGAGGGGAAAGCATGCGACGTCGTGTCAGGTCGTCGTGGTCAGGCGCGTAGGCCCAGCAAGGGGGACAGACAGTGGCGCTCTTCTGAAATTTACAGCGACGGGCCTAACGTTTTAGCTGGGAGAGGAAAACAAGTAACGGCAAAGACGGGAGTGTTTGAGAGGTATTCTGAGGCCTGTAAGTTATGCTGCTAGTTTCGTGAATTGGGTGGGCACCGATGATGCACTGTCTTGAATAGAGATAGACTATCTTGATACGAATATTATAGTTTAGATGCTACTGAACCTGTTGATCAGGTATGTCTATGTCCATCTGCCGAACTCAATCACTTCAGGTCTGATCTGATGCATCGCACCGATCGATTTCGGCTCCGAGCCGCGAAGTGGGCGCGCATTTTGACCCGACCACCTTCGTCATCCCGTGGAGCTAGCAAAGTCTAAAGGAGCGTAGCCTTGAAATTTGGGAATTTTCTGATCAATAATCGCTTCAATTGACGCGTACGTCTATGCGTCAACATTACCTAAGCCTCGTTCAAGGCATGGAAACTTGACATCTGCTGATGATTGGAGGCCGAATGCTGTAATTGAGCATGCGCCCACTTTCCGTGATGGGGTTTGAATCGTGGGATGAATGAGTGAGTGAGTGCTTGAGTGGGATAAATAAGACTAGACCGTGTCTGCATCGAGTGTTGGTGTTGTACCAGCCTTATCTGCCGGTTCCTTGGCAGCTGTTTGTTTACCCTTGTCTGATTTCCCCGTCTGCAGGGAGGACACTCTGGCAGTCATCGACACCTGTCCACGAGAAATGCCGATGGCTCGCTTCAGAGTCCAGCAATTGAACCTGTAGAATAGCGACGGTGAATTAATGGCGGACTAGACACCGCTTACCCAGGCCTCAAGATTGAGATTGATGACGTCTCGGAAAACAGAGTGTGATTTGAGACTTGTTTCAGTTGTCGAGCGACCGTGCCAGCGGTCAAAATGACTGCCCAAGTGTTGACCATCGAGACCTGATCCCGGCCTTCAGCTGACTGGAGCTGCTTTGCGTGGAAAAACCCCAAGGTTGCGAAAGGGCCGCACATGACTGGGCGAAATAACTCAGAGCAGAACGCCATATTGTATCTTTTTGAATACGAAAAACAATCCCGAGATCTGTGTTTTCGTGGGTCATGGTGATTTAATAAGCTTGAGAGCCGACTTGGCATTGGAGGAGCACTGCCCGTGAAGGGGGAACCCAGCTTGTCAACAAATTACCTGGGCGGTGAAGCCGCATGAGTTGGACATATCAATATGGCTCAAGTCAAATGACTCAACGATCTTTGGCCGGAAGACATTTCTTCCGATATGGCTGACCGGCGTAACTGTCCAAGGAAAAACATCCGTAGCGAATCCTTCATCACAGTTTCCCAGAAACATTCTTTCCAGCCAGTTTCCACCACAATTCATAATAAGTGTTTTTAATTGGTACCATGGCATTCGTAGCAGTCACGCCATCGACTCACTATGTACGATCATCGGCTGTCCGTGAACATCATGGCCTGGAATGAGATGCTACCCTGAAGCATACATGCCCCGATGAAAACGCCTACAAATGCCTCTGTTCCTCTGTGATCCTGCGCTCCTACCTGATTCCCAGGTAGGCTGATAGAAGAAAAGCAAACTCATCTTTTAACTCTGAAATATGTGACAAGTTCAAAACTGCAGTACCAATGTGGTGTATTGAACCTGGGTCCTGGTTCTGCCAAGTTGCGAATCGTTGGAGGATGGAACACACAGCCCCACGAGAGCTGAAGCCCCGAGATCGATCGACGGTTCATCTCGGCCCATCTTCTCCATCTACGGAGGTCCGTCTTAAAAGTCTTTACTAGCGCTAAAATCACGCTAAGTAAGGCAAAAGAGCAGGTACTTATAAATCTTGATTTTTATATCTATTTATCCCTACTTTTTTTATACTTATTTTTACCTTTTAATTTTATAATTTTTTAAATATATAAGAATTCTCTTAATCTATACTTTAATTTTCTTTTATAGAAGGTTATTTTATATAGCCTTTTACCTATAAATAGCTTTTTTTTTATTTTTTAAAGTACTTTTTTTTATTATTACTCTCTTTATTTATAGCTAAGTAGGCTTAATAGTATTTAAATCTAGTAAATTTAAATATTAAAAAAGCCTTTAAACTCCTTTAATATTATATAAAAGCTACTATATATAGTATTTATAATTAAAAGCTTAATCTTTTTATATAAAAGTATTTAATCTTTTTTTTTTATATTTTTTTATAAAAAGAAGTAATCTTAAAATTAGGATCTTTATATAGTATTACTACTAGTTAATACTGCCTTTTTTTCCCTTTTTTATTAGCTTACTATTAGTTTTATTTTAAGATTATTTAGGCTTTTTATTTAATAAGTTATAAAGCCTTAGCCTTTTTATTTTATTTTTAAGCTTCTATTTCTTTTTTATAACTAGCTTAAGCTTTATATTTATTACTTTAATTATAAGATTAGCTTCCTTTTTCTTTTTTAAAGTCTTTAAAGATTAGTAATAAAAGGGACTTTTTTTATTTATAATAGTTATAAGTCTAACTATATTAAAC
>JAAQRH010001077.1:0-48109 GCA_013186785.1 Fusarium pseudonygamai
AGACATTCTATCTTTTCAATAAAAAAGAATACACCAAACACTTTCTTTCCTCCTGCGCCTGTTGTGACATGTTTACGTGGCCTCTTCATGATCCTTTCGCGTCGCGTACCGAGACTCGCGTTCCCCAGGGCGGGGTTGCTGCCTAAGGTTCAGCCGCAAACTCAAATTCCCAGGCCTCGTGTCACTAAAGTCTCAGTGGCCAATTTGTGTGACGTGGCCTAATTATAAAGCCCCGTGCCCACCTCACCCTCTTCACCCCCGCCCGAACTTCCGTCTGCGACAGTACCACGACATATGTTGCCCCAGCCTCAGTCTCAATCATTCTCTTTCTCAACTGGTACAGTTGCTCCGTATCAAGCAAGACCCTTGTCTCACAATTGTCTGTTCACTTGACTAACAACCTTTCTTGCCCAATAATCCCCCCATAATCTCCAACTCTTGCGCTGGCTTGACTTGAAACCCGCTATCATGTCTTCTTTCCCGTTCTTGAGTCTGCCCCCCGAGCTTCGACGCCTTGTCTACGAATACTACTACACTACCGCTGATGGCTATTTCCTCCAGCCAATCTCCCGAAAGCTCGCCGCCGCCAATGGCAACCCGATCGACCTCGCCCTGACGTTTACCTGCCGCCTTATAGCCTACGAGACTAGAGACCTGCCTCTATCATACAACAAAACCACTATCTCTACAATTCATGATCCCGAATTATGTCCATTGGCTGGCCGCTTCGACTATCTTCTTTACGCACAGCTTCAGCAACAGGTAAAGCTTGTTCTGCGGTTGGGCGACCGGTTTCTCACCGAAGCGTCATGGGTTTGTATCGAGAAAAGGCTTCCCTGGTTTGTGCCGCACCTCAGATATGCCCTGAACGGGCAGCAACCCGAAGTAGATCGAACGGACCTGAGACATCTTGACCATTGGACTTTCTGGAACTCCTTCACATATACAGCAGAGCCTTTTCAACGGCAGTCCCATGGGACGTCCGCGCTTTGCGACGCCCTCCAATTCACTCTACGGACTCTCGCCCAGGACGCAACGGAGGACTTTGATAGGGCTGTCAACAACGAGCTTCCAGGCTGGGAACATAGCGGCACCGATCGGCTCTTGAACTTCCTCGACCAGTGCTTCAAGCCTTGGGACATACCCCACGCCGATGTCCTTACAGAAATGGGGCGCAGGTTCAGAGATGATCACCTTTGGCCTACTCTCGAATCCTGGGCGCCCAATGAACGCCAGACACAAGAGTATCGTGCGAAATTTCGTGTCTCTGCAGCTTCTGCAGCCATAGACTGGCTCCACAAGCTTCCCGCCAACAAACTGATGTGCATTCGTGGTTTGGTGATCATTGAAGATTATCCATCTGTAGGTCGTCAAGAATCCCACGCTCTAGGCCTTATCCCTTTTTGCAAACAGAACCCACAATTGCGGATCAGCCACCAGGTCAGTATGCTTAATGTCATTTTTTCTCGGGCACTACTCAACTGCGCTCGCTCTATTCAAAGTCTGGAAAACTACGCAGAGCATGAACTTGGAGAAGGGGCCTTTGACCAGGCCAACCGTGTATCATTCTATGAGATAGCAGAATGGCTAGCAGAGATTGTTTCTCTCCCTAAGGCCGGAATGCCCAATGGGTCCTACACCTTTACTCTGGATGGTGAACCTATGGCTTTCATATGCTCCCGGATCTTCCAACAGATTGTGCTTAGGAAAGAGGCCATGCGATTTACCATAGAGCGAAGACTCCGATCATTGGATCCAGAAGAGCGCGACTATATGGGCTCCTATTTGCACCGAGGGCATGGAAACGCATTTGCGCAGCTCATTGACAACAGCTCCTTCATCAAAACCAACTTCGACCCTGGTCAGCTTTGGGACGCGGAGAAAATGCTGGCTGAGTTTCGACGGGTTGGACCTTGGGAGTTCTTTGGAAACTATAAAGGTCGTCGAATGCTGTACGAACTTCCCCGTCCACCATCGGTTCATATTGTACCGAGGCTGGGAGCAGTGGCAATGGAGAATTATGAACGCCGGCCTTGCGCTTGGCGTCGATACGCTCAAGAACGCCATCACCGCCGCCTTGGCGACAGCAGATAGCGATAGCTTGCATTCTGGGTAGAGCAATTAGGTGCAGAGTCAGCGCGTGGACCTGGGCTACTCACCGCTAGCCATAGTGTGAAGCATCGCATGTAAATGACTGTCGGATTTCTAATGCAGTCGGGGAAGGTAGGCTAGATGCATCGGACGTCATTTCGATGTGCTCGGCAACAAGGTGGGCAATTTAGAAAACAGTATGTACTTTAGTTCTTCCAATAGATATTGCTAGTAAGGTGTAATCCGATGCGTTTTATCCAGTCAACCCCAGTAGCAGATATGAGTGGACTTTGAGATTGAAGCCTAAGCGAGGATGAATATTCTAACCAGACTATGGAGATAAGGCCTGCATCTCACGATGTCACGAAACTCGAGAACTAAATAGATTCAGGATGTCCACTGAGGAAGCAGAAGAACTTTTTGGGAGTACAATTGACCTGAGAATCGCATCCGTATGTTATGCGAGGATCCAATCCGCCGCTGAGTTACCCGGGAGTTCTCAAGGCGCCGGATCCAGAACTACAAGTTACTGGAGATGGGACCCAAAACTAATTATCGTCTTCCAAAGATAGTGTAATACGGCCTCCGTTATCATCCATCGACATAAAAGCTTAAAAGGCTTTATGGAAAATGAGAATAGCATAACCAGCGACAAAGATGACAGAATAGTGAGATTCAGCAACATGCGCGTCCAATGCCCAGTGCTGGCATCCCCGAAGTGCAGGGTAAGTGCTCCAAGAGCTCGGAAAAGCGCGTGGCCGCCCCGGTCTCTGGGGCAAACGGAGTTTGTGGTTCCACCAATAAGATGCTCCGTAACGCTGTGTTGGAGTCTTGACTTGTCCGACTTGGCAATGGGGAACTTGCACATGATTGAAGGTTTGGGGGTTAGAAGATCAGCAATGTATTCAGTTGATACCCCAATAGCTTCAAAATATCGGCAAAGTCGCAATGATATCCCGAGGTAGCGCGTATGGTGTTGAGGGTATAAAGATAGGCAGAGCTATGAGAATCGCAATTCAGGTCTGAAGTCCCTCAAAATACACGCGTTAAAGACATCGAAACTCTGGCATCACTAGACCATGCGGGGTTTGCAAACCCTCTTCGTTCTCGGGGAACTGCTTCTAACTACTGCTAATGCCGTGTCCCTTCCAGCTGGAGTACCCCGCGACATCTCAGAGTTCAGAGACAAACATCCCTACGCTCCACCTAAGCATGAACACCGTGAAATCGTCCGGATCCGTGCATCCAAGAATGACACAGACGAGGTGTCGGATGAGTTCAAGATTGGCGTACGCAAAGCCAATGGTGGAGGTACTTTGCATCTAGCCAAGGGAAAGACTTATGTCATTGGTAAAGCTCTAGACTTGACCGGGCTAGAGGACATTCACATTCATCTCGAGGGTGAGATCAGAGTAAGTACATGTGATGCATTCCGAAGCTGTGTGCCTTTCTGACAGTTCTAGTTTACGGATGACGTTGAGTACTGGCAAGAGAACGCCTGGTACCATCCCTTTCAGAAATCCATCATGTTCTGGAAGTGGGGAGGAAAAGACATCAAGATTTACGGCAACGGTATAATCGAAGGCCAAGGGTTTGCCAATCTCGTCCGTCCTTCTGATAAAAAGCTGATGCCATTAGAAAACGGTAGTGGAACGAGTTCGAATCTGGCACTGGCTCGTAAGTGCACCTCCATCGTCGAACAAACTATTCAGACAAGCTTACGAGTTACAGCATTCTGAACCCCGACAACAAATACTACCGACCAATCCTCTTCTACGCCGAGAACACGACTAACCTCGATGTCTCGGGTATACATCTCAAAGACTCGCCTTGCTGGAACAACTTCATCGTCAGCTCCAAGAACATCAAGTACAGAGATGTTGTAGCGACTGCACTTTCAAACAACGGAAGTATAATCCCCAAGAACACCGACTTCATGAATACCATGAACACCTCGACTGTTAGGATAGAGAGGACCTGGGTGAACATCGATGACGACTGTTTCTCACCGAAGCCGAATAGCTCAGATCTTTATGTTAATACCATGTATTGCAACGGCACGCATGGGCAGGTCAGTGCTAGGTAACCTTGAAGGGAGCACGCTAACAGAAATAGTCGATGGGCTCGCTGGGTCAGTATGAGGGCGAGGTCTCTAATGTCTACGACGTGCACATTGAGAATGTTTGGATGATGAATGGAGACGTAAGTGGCAAACCCCTCTGTTATGACTACATCTAAATGGTCAAGTACTCGGCAGCTCGTATCAAAGTTTGGGCCGGTGAAGAAACTGGCACAGGATTCGTCAACAATGTAACCTTCAAGTAAGCCTCCTCAACAATTCCACGAACGACTTTCGCTCAACAAATATCAGAAACTTCTGGGTCGCGCGAATGGACTACGGAATCTTCCTCGACTCATGCTACTTCAACATCTCCTCCGAAGAATGTAGCGCTCACCCATCAGGTATGCAAATCACCAACATCCACTTTGAGAACTTTACTGGGTACACATCTGGTGTTTATGGCAACGCTGTTGCAAGGCTGTCCTGCTCAGCTGCCGAGGATGCTGTTTGTGCAAACATCACTGTCAAAGACTTCAATGTCCGGACGCCGTGCGGGGGAGAGCCTGTTATTATTTGTGATGGGATGCACGGTGATATTGGCGTTGATTGCGTGCCGCATGATAGTGATGGGGCTAAAGCGGCGCTGAAGGCAAAGTGTACGACTCCGATGGCGGCGATTGATAAAGATCCATGGGGCAATGGACTCATTGAGAAGAAGCAAGGAGCTTTTCATCCACAGTAGAGGTTTCGATTTGAAACATTCTTAATTGATCATGGCCACCTGCAATGGCAAAAGAGACCTCGCTTGATGTATAATAAATACTACTTCCTACTCAGGCTCTGTCAAACAGTAAACTCATGGTACCCCGAGCCAACAGTCCTTCTCTTCTCTGTACCCGGCAGTGTGACCTTAGCCTTTGTGTTCGGCGGAACCCTGACCTTGAGATGAAACTTCCCATTCGACAGAGTCCAATCCGTCGAGATGGTTCCATACTGACTAACATACGTAGCACTTGCATGGGAAAGATTGCCGCCAGGAATAGGCGCAATAGAAACTGTCTTATACCCAGGCTCCAAAGGCGCGATTCCTCCAATGAACTGATGCATCCAATTGGCAACAGACCCGAAAGAGTAATGATTGAAGCTGGTCATCTCACCGGGGTTAATAGTGCCATTAGGCAGCATACTATCCCATCGCTCCCAAGTGGTTGTGCCGCCCATGACAACCTGGTACAACCAAGACGGAACCTTCTCCTGAAGAAGCATGCGGTAGAAGACATCTGTTGCGTTGATGTCTGAGAGTGCAAAACCAAGTTGAGATGTTCCTGCAAAGCCTGTACCAACAAGATAGTCGTTGTTCTTGATGATGTCTCGCAGGGTGTCGGCAGCGGTCGTCTTCTGCTTGTCATCCTTAAGAAGATCGAAGGCCAGCGATAAAGCGTAGGCGGTCTGAGTTCGGTTGACTAGCTTGCCGTCAGGGGCCCAGGCATTCTGAAATTGGCGCTTGAGATCAGAGTGTTGAGTTTCGTACTTCTTAGAGAGCTTAGAGTTACCAAGGGCTCCGGTGATACGGGATAGTATCTCGGTCATCTTGATCAAGTACGCATCCGAGACTAAGTACTTGTCTGTCGTCGCAGCGCCAGGGTTGTCGGGGGGTGAAAGAGGGTCGAGCCAATCACCAAACTGAAAGGTACTGCGGTTCCAAAGACCAACATCATTCCGAGAGATACCTGTGTCAATCCAGTTCTGGGCCTGAGGGAGATGTTCCTGGAGTAGTGCCTTGTCGCCGAAAGACTCGTATATGTGCCATGGATTCCCAACTACCACGTCTCCCCACACTGATACCGGCTGGGGGGATGTGCCGAAGGAAGAAGGGACAGTGGAGACATACATTGGGGGGACCATCTGGTTCTGGGACATCTCGGACCAGATATCCTTGTGCCAGCCCTTCCAGAAGGCCGATGTGTCGTATAGGTAGTTGGATGTAGGGCCAAAAGCATGTGCATCACCAGTCCAGCCAAGTCGCTCATCTCGTTGAGGGCAGTCGGTTGGAATGCTCAGGAAGTTACCCTTCATGGACCACCGGACGTTGGAGTGGAATTTGTTGAGAAGCGGGTTGGAGCAGTTGAAGTATCCTGTTTCTTCCAGATCTGTATGAACAACGATGGCCCTCACGCTATTCGCATCCAAAGGTGTTTCTTCAGGCCAGCCATAAAGCTCAGCGTAGCGGAAGCCGTGGAACGTGAACTTGGGCTCCCACTCAATGGGTCCTTTGCCACTGAGAGTAAGGTAGTCCTCAGCCTTGGCTAGTCGGAGAGGTCGAAGAGCCAATTCACCATCCTCCAGAACCTCCGCGTGTCGCAATCGGATAGTGGTGTTCTTGGGGCCGTCAACGTTCAGTCTCAGCCAGCCAACAAGGTTCTGTCCAAAGTCGACAAGTTGCTTGCCAGTAGCGGACTTAAAGAAGCGCTGTGGCTTGACCTCTTCAACGCGTCGAACAGGCGGTTGTTCGGCAGGAACAAGCTCGCCATCCGGAGAAGGCAAAAGACGAGTGTCGCTCCAAGAAGAACCCTTGAAGCCGGGCTTGGACCATCCCTTGATATCGGCTTCGAGAGTTGCATTGTATTTATCTCCATCATAGATCTCTCCAGCGGTAGCAGGGCCAAAACTGGACTTCCAAGTGGTATCGGTGACGATCTTGACTGTCTTTCCGCTCTTGAACTTGACGTGGAGCTGCGCCAGAAGACCAGTAGAGTTGCCGTAAATATTTCGTTGACCGCCGCCGAAACCCAACCGTCCAGCGTACCAGCCTTCGCCGACAAGTGCACCGATCGCATTGGAACCTGGGGTGAGGAGCTTAGCCACATCATACGTGTCGTAGACGTGACGATGGTGGAAGGACTGCCAGCCGGGGGCCAAGACACTGTCGCCAACTCGCTTCCCATTGATCTCCGCTTCGTAGATACCAAGCGCCGTGATGTAAAGCCTAGCCGAGACAATATCATCAGGAAGCTTGAACTCTTTGCGGAAGTAAACAGGCCGTTTGGGCGCGGTGACATTGATCTTGATAGTCGAAGCAATGGGCTTTACGTTCTCCCAGCTCTTCTTGAAGAGTCCTGTCTCAACAGAGACCCAATCAGACCAGGGCGTCGAGGGCTGCTTTGAGCGGCCATGAGCGCGGACCCTGACAGAGACTGGTTGGGCTTCTTCGAGTGGAGCATCAGGCCAGGGCTGGTAGAGAGACTCGGAGGACTTGGAGGAGAAAGACTTGGGCTTGTCGCTGGTGCTCCGAGTGACTTGGATGTCGTAAGAGCTCTGTTCCCAGTCGGAAGCATCACCGTCGAATCTCCATGAGATTCTTGGTGCTGTTTCCGCGATACCCAGAGGTGAGCTGTAATGCTCAAACGACACTCGTGAGATTGACAAAGCCATCTTTGCTAAGCTTGGTTGCATTGAGTCTAACATTAAGGTCGCTTGGTCCCTCATTTTATAAGCTTGTACGAGCAAGCACTAATCCCTTTCGACTTGAGTAATTCGGACCTTCACAAGTACCGAGGTCTATTGATCATCACTGGAAATGCCGTCCTGAGCCTTCTCGCTGATTGATGACCCGAGAGTCCTCGATCATCTTTACCGAATGTCACATTGCGGGGAAGAACTAAACGAGAGGGCTGGGGTAAGACGCGGGGAAATGCAGATGGACATCTCATGACGGGTCAGGGTTTGTCATCGCTGTAACATAACCCGGCGATCTGGAAACATACACCGTCATCGACACAAGGTTGCTGTCGCCGCAATAATACCCCGAGTAGTTGGCCACCGAGACGTGATTCCCGAGACCAATGTTCAAGATATTGAGGAAGAGAGACAGCTCTTTATTATCCAGGCGAACCTTCTGCTATTCTAGTCAATTTGCGTGTTCTCTATGATACATGTCGTTGAGTCATGGTGTATGATTGTTCCGGCAGTGCTTTTCCATACTGGGACTAGATACACCATGGGGAGCGAAGATCTCTGTTTATCCTCGGAATTTCCGGACAACAGCGTCGGAAAACCCATTCGCATCTCCACACCAATCATCAAACACTGGTCGTTTGTGGTCCAGATATATAACGCCTCAAGATATTGGTTTGACTGAGGATTAAATATTTCCAGGATGCCGATATAAACTTGAGATTGACAATAAGCTCTTTGAAATTTCTGCAAAGGATCTTTAGCATCACAACCACACCAAAGATTACCATGCATTACAGCGACTAGAGTATGCCCTTCATCCTATCGGGAAATGAAGTGGAATTATCTCTCAATGCAAAAAACCAATACAATATTGCCAAATGGTTGAATTCATAACTATATATGCAAGATCGTTGCCCAAGCCTCATCTCCATATAAAACCGAGCGTTTTGTTGGCGCCAATTTTAACAGGTCCAACCACCATTATTTAAGACCACAGATGCAAAAATCGCGACAAGTCAATCGTATCTCATATCACGAGGAGGAGAAGGACCCTGAACCCGAGGTTGGCTGACAAGCTGCATGCATACCCCACACTTTGATCCTGCATCTGAGCATCAAGATGCGATTCTTGATCCTCGGCTTCCCCGCTTCTTGGTTGGCCAAGCTTTGCGGGATATATCTCAAAACCTGGGGTAAGCATCCTTTCTGGGGTTTACTGAACTCTGTTCAAGTGCCATCAGCCAATGTGCGTGACCCTGAGGTACAATTCGAAGAGAAGGCCCGATATGTGCATGAAATGGGGTCGTGTGACTTGTAAACATCACAATTTAGACTGCAACAATGTGGAGGCATTCAATTTGTCCTTGGTTTAAGAAATACTGATAAACGTCCTCAAGAGAGGAATAATGATAGTTCCGATCATCAATACACTATATAGTACTGGACTCGCTTGGCTTAAAAATTAATTAATTCGGCTGTGCCCATTGCTATATAGCTCAACTATGTCTAGCAAGACTTTGGCTCTTAACACGTGATATTAAGAAAAGAACAACACTAACTGCACTTCTGACAAGTGAGACTACGCAGCCATGTGAATTCCGTATAACCGATCAGGCGTAGGATCCAAGCTATGTGAACTAGACAAGAAGAGGAAGGAGAATTATATACTGGATAGCACTGTGAGCATCTTAAGGAATACTGAAGGAGAGCAGTCGTCTATAAAAAGGAGACGGCTATCTAGATATAAGCCTGTATTCTTACGATCCATCTTCCTGTTCTTTGGGCAAAGCAATTGTTTCTAAGGAACATTAACCTGTTCTCAGTCTACAAATCTCGCTCTTCGCCATGCGTGTCTCATTCATGCTTTCCCTCCTCCTGACTAGTGCTACGGCCTTGCCAACAGCGCCGTCAAACATAAAGAGAGCCGTCGCTGCCCAAGATGTCAACCTACTTGAAGCCCGAGACCTTCTCAATCGCAATGATCTTGAGAATGGCGGTTCTTCCAATTGCCCCTCAGCAATTCTGATCTATGCTCGTGGTAGCACAGAACCTGGCAACCTTGTCCGTTGCATGAGACCCATAATCCAGATTGTTGAAGCTAATCCAGTTAGGGAATCACGGTTGGGCCAATCCTCGCAGAGGCCATGCAGCTCGCTATCCCTGATATCTGGATACAAGGTGTTGGTGGGCCCTATACGGCTGATCTCGCACCCAACTTTCTTCCGGAGGGGACTACTGATGCCTCCATTGATGAAGCTAAAAGGCTTTTCCAAATGGCCTACGATAAGTGTCCAGATACGCCCGTTGTGACGGCTGGTTATAGGCAAGTAATACTCTTCATCAATTTACTGTTTCTTTGCTGATTCAGTGTATTAAACAGTCAAGGCACGGTTGTTGTTGGATATGCACTGAGTGAGCTGGAAGGGGCGGTCCAGAATCAAGTCGTCGGAGCTGCCTTGTTTGGATATACCAAGAACGAGCAGCTCGGGGGCCGTATTCCCAATTATCCTACGAACAAAACTAAGATCTTCTGTCTGCCTACGGATCTAGTGTGCGACGGAACTTTGTTCATTCTTCCTGCTCATTTTCTATACGGTGCTGATGCGGCGGGTCCGGGTCCGGAGTTCCTGGTTGGGCAGATTAATGAGTAGACGGGGTTTTGACAGGCTATTGCAGTCCTCCTCTGTGATAGAGGCGAGATGGCAAGGATGGAGGTAGTAGCAGAAGATGGAGAGACCAGTGATGGGCTTGCAGGAGACAGTGAATCGAGTACGGCAGTGTGCATAAAATTTATTTATGTTCCCCTTCCGTCGCCGTGTATGTATTGCCGCAAACACTATCTTAGAAGAGCCTGTCCGGTTCACCCAGCTGTAGCGTAGTGACCTTGGAACTAGTCTCTTTCTCCATCGCTTCCGTAGCGGGTGCTAATTCTAACCGCTTTGGTGAGATCGGCTGATCCTCGTGCATACACCAGATCACCTTCTTCGGCTCTCCCAAAAGCTTCGACAATTTGACCGCAAACTGCGCCGCCGATCCATCGAACGGTCTCCCGTTCAAGTTTCCCCGTCCAGCGATTGCCTGAATAAGTACGTCTGGCTGTGGCTGCACTGTCTTCACTATTCCATCGTACATACCCAGATGCCCATTCCAAAGCACGGTTTTACCCTCTCCGAACAGAAAGTTGAACATCAGCTGTCCTCCGTCAAAAGGAGACGAACATTTGCTTGTAGGCCCATCAATCCAGTCGACGAAAGATTGCATACCTGCATCCATAGCTTCACGAGGCATGTGCTCGCTGAGCTTGAGGAGACCGTGTCGCAGCATAAACGTGATATCAAGAGTACAAGCGTACTGGCTTGCTCCTCCGATATACTCCTTTCCTGTATCCATAACTTCCGGTAAGTCGGCAGGAGAGCTACCCGGCAACAGGCAATGCAGTGAAGGCCAGACCTGGACGGAAGCCACTGCCAAGCTAGGATCTGGACGTGCAGGGGCTCCTGGTGGCCCAGGAGTGACGGCAACTTCACCACGAGTTGCGGCTTGACGAGACTCGAGAGTGAAAAGAGGAATGCGCTCACCACCAGCCACTGGTATCAACTGGTCCTCGGGTACTCCAGCTGACCGGAGGGCGTTAATGGCTTCACCGTTGGCGATAACGTGTGCACCCGTCTTGATTGCTATCCTGTCGGCTCCGGGGAGACTGCGAGGAAGACACCCGTTTAGCCGCCTCTGTGTACGATGCGATATTGCAGATGGGGAAATGATACTCACTGGTCGAAATGGGCGTGTGAGATGAAGATGTAATCCGCCTCAGTCACATCGTCGACAGCCAAAACCTTGGGCATCCCATCTGGGCGGTCCAACCACGTATCTAAGAAGATGACGAGACCGTTGACCTTGATGCGGAACGTGGTCCAACCTGGTGATTGATTGATAAGTCATAGAAACCTTGGTTACCATGATTACTAACCGAGCCACTCAATTGTTGCGTCCATGCTGAAGCTTAAGCGCGGTACAAAGAGAAGAGCCGAGCGAGCTAAGATGGTGAGAGCTGAGCTGAGATGGATTTGTTTTGCAAAGTCCAAGGCGTAAGTTGGTACCTTGATATAGCCAGGCTGGAACAGACTCCAAGAACGTAGCACGGGGGCCTCCGCAACTCCACACCGCTGGACAGACTTGTTCACAACTCCCGCCGGAGTTCCACATACGGACACGGGACACCTCCACACTACATCGCGGGGTAGCCCGATGTGGTGTTATGCCGTCGGCGCAGCCAATGCACTACCCCATTATCGAAAGTGACGTTAAGATATAAGTGACATGTCAGATGAATGTCGAGATTTCGGAAAGAAGTTGTTAAATTCCAAATTTTTCTATTTGTCGCTTATTGAACCAGACCACTACGGCATCTACCATGGCCACATCCAAGTTTCTTTCTGGCGAGGAAAATAAGGGCAAAATTCGAGTCGCAATCATTGGCGCAGGCCTCGCTGGACTTGCTGTCGCCAACGGTCTACTGAAGGACCGAGATGAGAGATTCGATGTCCACATCTTCGAACGAGACACGATTGCATTCAGCTCAGAGCGCGGCGGCTATCAACTTCGCATCAGCCTCAGTGGCCTGAATGCCCTCAAGACAGTGTCCAGCCCTGAAGTATGGTCCAAAGTCCGCGAGGTCTGGTCCGAGGACAAAGAGACGGCGCCTACGCTTGTTGATCCTGTTACCTTCAAGGCTCTCCTACGACTAGACGAGCACAAGTGGTATCCCCTGAGCCGGTCCTTGCCCAGACTCGGGCTGCGTCGTACGTTTCTGGAGCCGATGGTCGCCCAAGGGAGGGTTCACTTTGGTCATAACTTCCAGCGCTTTGAACTCATCTCGGGTGAAGGACGTGGTGTGCGGCTGCATTTCGACGGTCACGACCCAGAGGACGCCGACATTCTGATTGCAGCAGATGGCAGCAGCAGCCAGGTCAATAAGCAAGTTGGGATCAACAACAAGATCAAGTTGCAGAGCCAGTTCTTGGTTCAATCTCGAGGCCATATTCCACAATCTGTGCGCGATGAACTTCCCGAGTCGCTAGTCAGAGACGGCCCAGTCTTGTTCTTTGGCGGCAAGCATGCCTTTGGATACGTGTCGATTTACAAGAACACAGAAGAGCTCAGTGCTGGTCAGAAGGCTTCATACCAGTTGTTCTGGTCGATCATCATAGCCAGAGCGCATGGAGAAGAACTACTAGCCAAGGCGGGCTCGGATCCTCAGAAGATCGTTCCTCACCTCATAGAATACGTACGTAACGAGCTAGGTTATGGCGACCCTTTTGTTCGCATCATGCAATCGGCGACCGAATACATTCGGACAGGCCCTTTGACCAGCTCTGTGAAGCCGGATAAGGATTGGCGAAATGGCATCGATGAGAATTCGAGAGTCATTCTCCTTGGGGATGCTATGCATCCCATGCCGCCGAGTCGTGGCATGGGAGCAAACCAGGCACTGACTGACGCTGCCAATCTTGTTGATCTCTTCCACGCAACGACTTTCAAACAGGGTACGCCATCTGATCAAGAACTTGCCGCTCTGGTACGCACGTTTGATGAAGAGATGTTGACCCGCGCATTCAACGTGGTAAAGTCTAGTGAGGCCCTGACTTCCTTGGATTCGAGTAAGCTATCAGGCAGGATGATTGTAGCATTTGTTGGAATGCTCATGACCGCAGTGGGATGGGTATGTTCATGCTTGGAGATGGCTGGTTTGAAAGACGAGCAAAATCTTGACTTTGTTTCGCAGAATAAGTAGTGTATACAAGAGGCCTATATGTAGAAGCTAGGTTAATGTAATGATAATTACAAAACATGCGGCGGAACTGCGGTCACCATGGCTTAGGTATCTTGTATACCGTCAACTGCCCGTAGTCATTACCATCTACACGAAGTAGCATACTCGACTTTTCACCATCTGTTCGCTGACACCTAGAAGGGGGTGTCTAATTGAGGCACGACACATCGGAAAGCCTGATCAGAGAAAGCTGTCGCCATTATAAAGAGTTATAAGTATATTCCAACACTTCTCACAACTCTCGGAACGCCCTGTCGCCGAGAGGATGGCCTTTGGCTTGCGACTCGAGAAGACCAGATATTACCTGGGCCATCTTCGATATAGAAGACCCACGTGCCAGAATCCGCGACCCCTCTTTGTACAAACGCAGTATGCTTCCGTCATTGTGTAGGAAACCGACCCCAGGAACATGGAGTCTTTTATGGTTTCGTACCTGTAACCAGTCGTTTAGAACATCTACATTAACCACGTGGTCGAGGCGGATGATCTCAGCGCTAGACGTTTCGACGCCAGTGCCATGCCGAGTGGGACCGTGATCTTGCTGCTCGATTATATCTACGTACAGCACCATGTATAGCACGGAGACTAAACAGCCCATGATATCAAGTACTGTAGCTGGTCTTGTGGTGCGAAAGTGTTGAAGGACCTGCGCTGCGTAGTACAAGCAGCGTCTTGTTCTGGTGACGTTGTGTAGTAGAGTGTTCGAAAGTTCAGCCCGGGCGTTACTTTGCCCTATGTCTGTCGCCTGCCATTTGTTGTAGGAAAAGAGTAGAGATAGTGGCGTAAATGAGAGAATGGCAAGGACTCGAGACAGCAAGGCAAAGTCATTCGAGCGACCGCCCGCGTCTGTTTCGCGCAACGATTCTAAGCATCCCGCTTGCGATAAGATATCGAAGGCCTTCTTAGAAACCGTTGTCACCATACCCCGAGCTGGGTTCGGTCGGCTGGCGGTATTACTAGAAGACTCGAGCCCCATAGCTTTTAGCAAGTCACTCTCAGCGGTTAGCTGCAGTGAGGCCGAGGACAGCAGTATACACTGGGTCAGTTGCTCCAGACTCGCTGACGCTACATCGCCGAGACCGACACGTGAAAGTAGAACACAAAGAGTTGGTGAAGGCAGCGGTGGGGGGAGAAGATGCCACTCTTCGCAACTCGATGACCAATACCGATCGGCGCAGGGTACCGGGGTTTGCAGCTCAGCAGGCGAGAGCAGGGGAGGGAGCATAACAAAGCTAGAGTAGAGAAACTCAAAGACTGCCTCTGTGAGTTCAAGGCTGACTGAAATTTATTAAATATAACTTACTGTATGCAAAGTGGACCAGCCGCCGTTTAGCTTCGCCTTGTATCCACTGGAGCCATGCGTGGTTCTGGTCTTCAGTCGATGCAGGCGTGTGCATCAAGGTACTCTCTCGGGATAGAAATAGACGACAAAGGGTGACGAGGGTGTTCCGGTAAAACTGAGCCTCGACCATAATGCTCCACTCGCCCGAGAGCCAAAGGCTATGCTGGAATAACAAATGTGACTGAGCACAGATCAAGACGTTAACGCTAAGTAGCTCTCGAAGCTAAAATGTATAGCAATCGCGTTAGTTCATCATCACTGAATGAGCTTTAAAGTAGTTCTTACATCTACCTTCACCATGTGCTGAGCAACTCGCTGCAGGAGCAGAACATGATCGTGATGGTGGTGTGCTTGGGAGTACCGACTCCCAAGGCAAATCACACCGAGGACTAGCTGCCATGCCTCGGGAGATGTATTGAATGTAGGAACATGCAGCAGAGGCATTCGCGGATGAAGGTGTTCAAAATACAGTTGCATATATGTATCGAGATGTCGTAAAGAGGGGAATTTTGCGTCAAGCCCTTGGGCCTCTTGCTGTGGTAGCCTGGCCTTGACGGCTTGGATCATGTATAGTCGCGTCTCTTCAGTCACGGGAGGTACGTGTGGAATGTTCTCCGCGATCAGGATGTCTTCTTCTTCCGCTGTCAGATTATCGTGTCCAATAAGCTCACGGATGTCATCCACTGTCTCTCTCTGTGGCACTTCTGCATCAAAACTATTCTGCACAACCTGGTTATCCCCAGGCTGACCAGCGGTGGCAAAGGCAGCGTCTCCGAAACAGAAGTCGGCTAATGCCCCAGATTCAAAAGAGGGCACGGGCGAAAAGGGCAGCAGGAATTGGGCAGACGTCAAAAGGGTATCCCATGGAATCTCTGGCTCGATCCAGGGTTGGAGCGGAACAGACGACAGGGGAGTCAGTGGCTGCACTTGCTGTGAAGGCGAGGAGTGAGTAGCTGATGTAGCATCGTCTGCTGCAGACTGTGCAACTTCGATTGTCTCAGCCACTTCGTCGCTGGGTTTAGGTTGGTATACACAGCGACGACCCTTGCTTGTACATTTGGCACAAGGTGCCGGCCTGCGGCCATCACAGCGCTGCTTAGCTTTTGCACATGCTTCGCAAGCACGATATTGTTGATCTCGCGAAATGCGAGGATTGCTTCGCATCCATTCAGCCAAGGCAGCAGCACCATGTGTCCCGATATGCCGTTTCAAGGTGTCTCTTTGTTCCCCCCGTTAGTCAGCCATGAACATTAGACGATATAGTCTATATCTAGACAGGCTCGGATGTCCAAGTTAGGGAGAAGACAGACGTACCTCCGAGAAAAGGCCGTCTTGCAGACATCGCAGGTGTAAGAGCGACGTCCGGAGTGGCGGTCCAGATGTCGGATGAGGTGCTCGCGCCGACGGAATGTCTGCCCGCACTCGGGGCATGTCAAAGATGCGGAGGATACGGAGGCAGGGGAGGAGTCGCCTCGGGAGCCAGTGCTGTCACCGACACCGACACCGATGCTGTCAGCCGGTCTATGGCCATCTTGATCAGGGACTGCGGAGGCATCTGACTGCATGCTGAAGCATCTACTCAGGTGGGAGATTGTCTGATTACTTACTGTCTTTCAGCTGTTGCATTCTGGGGTATTAGACTCCAAGAGTTGGGTATTCCCAAAAGCCTTGGTCGGGGCTTCGGGCGACAAGTGGATAATCGTCTTTGGCTTGATTGGGTGTTGAATCACTTAGCGGTGTGTGTTGATATGGGGAAATATGGGGAAATATGGAGGCGGGGTGCACCGAATGCGGAGGCGGGGTCCCGAGATGCTATTGTCCGAGTTGGGCGCAAAGCCGGGTCGTTCCCGTTTCAACAGTTGGCCTATAGGAAATGATAAAAAGTAAGCAGTATACCATGATCTAGGTACTTTTAATCTAACTATTCGTTACTCGCTACATTCATTGACCATGGCATCGTTTCTAGTCCACACCGAGTACTCCCCGTTGGCGTTCCTTGCCGCCGCTGCGGCCGCTCTTGTCACGCTTCAACTTCTTAGGGCTACGTACATGCTCTACTTCCATCCATTGTCCAAGTTCCCAGGACCGCGCTCTGCCGCCATCAGCCGCAAATGGCAGGCAAAGGTCGTCAATAAGGGGTTTCCCGAGAAGGAATATGAAAGGCTTCATAAACAGTTTGGTAGATGGCAGCCAATCTCACTCACGATATTTCACACTGACATATCAACAGGCACAAAGGCGTTGCGCATCGGCCCAAACCACCTCCATATCACAGATACAAGTCTCTACAAGGTTATCTACAGTCAGACCAATGCTTTTCCCAAGGAGAAGGCTTTTTATGACACCTTTGAGTCTCATCACACTATCTTTAGCGAGACGGACGCTCAATTGCACAAACAGAGACGCAAACTGCTTAGCCCTCTCTTCTCCAAGTCAGGAGTGAGTAAATTAGAACCACTTATTCTGGAGAAAGTAAAAGAGACCAAGGAAAAGGTCCAACGTATCTCTCAGCATGGCCCCATCAATGCCTGGCCTGCCTTTAGGTACCAAGACAGTCTGCATGCATTTAAATCACTACTAACATTTCCAGATGCATGACAATTGACATCATCTCGGAGTTCTCATTCGGAACCTGTATCAATTTGATCAACGAGGATCCGGACACCTTCAGCTCGGAATATCTCAGAGCTATGGAAATTGCTGCAGATGTACCATTTCTCAGGTATTACAGTACCACGCAACGGCTCTTGGCAAAGTTCATTCCTCTATCGATCGCTGCCAACTTCAACCCGGTGCTGAGTCACCTTCAGAGGCTGGTTGGAATCATAGTGCACTCGTATGATAACTACGCTCATCGGACGAATGATTCTCGATTCCCGGTCCTTTTTGACAATCTACAGGCGATATCTCCTGACATGCAGAAGGCCGAGGCCATTAATACCTTTATCGCTGGGTCTGACACGACCGCCTTTACGCTTGTCACGGCGCTCTACCACATTCTTCGTTTACCTGAGGTCGAGAAAAGACTGACAGAGTCAGTGGATGAAATCTTTGGAGAGCATCAAGCCATTCCATCGCTTCTCCAACTCGAGCAGACAAAATATTTGGTAGGCACTGAAGATTTCCCATCGGTCGCAGAAGACCACTTATTTACTTCCTTCTAGCGCGCATGTATCAACGAAGCTCTCCGTCTTGCAATGTCGGTACCTGGCATACTCCCTCGTGTTGTACCCAGACGATCGCAACCGTTTGTTGTAGACGGTAAGGTGGTACCTCCAGGCGTATGTTTAATCCCGGCCCTGCTCCTGCAAACTCACATTAACACGGGTAGACGGTTGTCGGAATTTCGGCGTATACGATGAACACCGATCCCCAGATCTGGGGCCAAGACGCCCATTCCTTCAACCCAGACCGTTGGCTAGGCCCAAACGCGAAGGAACTTGAGACACATATGTGTACATTCAGCAAAGGCGCTCGTCAGTGTATAGGAATCAAGTATGTAACATGAAGACGCGGAGAAGTAACAAAGGCTAACAGCAAAGTGTCGCGTATGCGGAGGCTACCATCGCCCTGGCACACTTCTTCTACCACTTTAAGATGGAGTTGAGGACAAAGGAGTTGCGTGTAGTTGATAAATTCACCACTGAGGCGTCTGATCCGGGGTTACTTGTAGACTTCAAGCTGCGACAACATGCTTGAGGCGGTTTCGACTTGAGCCAGAAGAGACAAGCAGAGCACCCGAGTACTCTTGATTAAGACTTTTGCAACTGAGGGTAATACATGTAGGAGGCCTTCTAGTTAGTTTACTTATTTTACTTTAAATTTATAACCTTGCTCTACAATCGACATGGCCTCGTCTGATATTGCAACAGTTTTCCAAATCCTTGCAGTTGCACTCATTTAAATCACATCGCAAATCAAATGGAATTGCTGTGTTTCAACAGGTTCAGCATAACGCTACTCCGCTCGTTGCATCTGCCGGGACTTTCATTGAGGGGGTGGGGAAATTCCGTACGTCGAGGGCGAAGCAACCAACAATTGACTGTGAGGTGTTTAACAAGGGTGGGACAGCTCCGATTGTAGAGTTAGGATCGCCACAAACGAGTGGGATATATCAAGCCAAAACAGCCAGATAATGGAGCTACTCAAACGGTCATTCAAGTTCGCCTATCTTGATATTTACACTATCCATTGACATTTAATCCGTCTTGAATTCCTTACATCCCAATCGCTTCACAACATGGCACAACCCGCACAGCCTTTCTCTGTACCTGTCATATTCACCGAACTGGACCACGAGCCAAAGAACACCTGGACTGACTATGGTCCTCCCGAGAGGCGAACCATTGCCAAAGGATGGGTCAAAGAGGAAGGTCGGAAGGCATTCAGGGTCGATACAGTGTGGGAGAAAGACATCCGTATCCCACTCCGAGATGGCGTTGAGCTCTTAGCGGACGTTTTCCGTCCACTCACTTCCGACGACAAACCTGTCCCAGCTATCATGCCCTGGAGCCATTATGGCAAGACTGGAACAGGCATTCAGCAGCTTGATATGTTTCCGTGGAGAGTCGGTGTTCCTCGCTCCGAGACGAGCGGTCTGGAGAAGTGGGAGGCTCCTGACCCCGCTGAGTGGGTAGCCCGCGGTTACGCCGTCGTCAATATCGATGCTCGAGGAGCCTTCAAATCCGGGGGCGATCTCTACGTGTACGGGACTCAAGAAGGCCGTGATGGATACGACTGTATCGAGTGGATCGCGCAGCAAGCTTGGTGCAACAAGAAGGTCGCCATGGCTGGTAATTCGTGGCTCGGGACAACGCAGTGGTTCATTGCTGCTGAGCAACCTCCTCACTTGGCCTGCATGGCACCCTGGGAAGGGCTCGGAGACTACTACAGGGAGTCCATCTGTCGCGGTGGCATCCCAGACCATGCTTTCTGGGATTTGTTGATGAACTGGACATGCGGTAAGTCTTGTCTGTTGTCCGGTCCTGGTTCTATTGAGGACCGTTCACTGACTTTTCAAACCTCCGTAGGACCTGGAAAGCGTGAGGACGCCGGCGCGATGGTGCAGAAGTATGGTACCTGGAATGACTATTGGGAGGACAAGAAACCGAAGCTTCGCAATATCGTCACGCCAATGTATGTCACCGCTAGCTTCTCGACCAGGCTACACACCGAAGGGTCACTCCGGGGATTTCAGCTTTCTCGATCATCTGAGAAATGGTGCGTTCACTGTGACGGCAGTACTTATCATCTGCTTCCATTACTGATGTATCATGATAGGTTGCGTTGGATTGTCACCCAGGAATGGCATGACCTTTATCGGCCAGAAAATGTTGACGATTTGCAGCGATTCTTCGATAAGTATATGCTCGACAAGGACAATGGCTGGGAAAAGACACCTCGCGTCCGATACTCGCTCCTGGGCTATAATCGTCCAAGCATAGTCCACATGCCGGCTGATCAGTATCCACCAGCAAAGTTCAGATACGAAACCTTATTCCTCGATGCGGCCAGCGGAACTCTAGGGCACAGCAAGCCTTCGACTGAGAGCATGGTAGAGTACCAAGCGGATTCGCCGTCTGATAACGGATGCTCGTTCACCTACACCTTCAAGGAGTACACCGAGTTGTGTGGTATCTCCAAGGCCACAGTATACATGTCGACACCTGATCATGACGATATGGTAAGCCTCTTCCCCTCAGGGCTCCTATGTGTGAACTTGAACATATTTGTGCCTAACCCAATTCTCTCAGGACGTGTACGTCGTGCTACGTAAACTCGACAAGAACGGCAGAGAGTTGTGGCATAAGAACATCCCGATGGAAGACCTCCCAGAGGGTACAACAGTGGAAGACATTCCTAACCATAATGTCTGGTAAGCCTCAACTGCCCTCTAGTATACCAATGGCTTCTGGTAGTAACAATTATATACAGGCGGTACATCGGACCTAACGGTCGTCTTCGTGCATCACATCGCGCCGTCACCTATGAGTCGCTTGAAGGTCTTGGCCCAGACGAATATAATAAACTAATGGGACCCGCGTACGTGTACCATCCACACAAAGCAACACAGCCATTGCGCCGCAATCAAATTGTCGAACTCGACATTAGTCTCTGGCCTGGGGGTATAATCTTTGATGCTGGAGAGTCCATGAGGCTTGAATTTGCGGGCCAAGGCCAGATCCTACAGGACTTTGATGGTGTTAATGAGCATCTGGTGAATTATAACGTTGGGCGGCACAGGCTGCATACAGGTGGGGGATATGAGTCTCAATTCTTGGTCAACCTGTGGAGGAGCGGTCAGAAAGATGATATCGCTGAGAGGGCTTAGGCTGGGTGTTGCAATGGTATACTTTCGATCGCAGAACATGGTAGATGAGATAGGATAGCATAGGTTTCATTGACTGACTTTTGTTTGTTAAGTCGTGTAGGGGAGTTAGCTGGTCTTAGCAACCCCGATAACTGAAGTTGGCATTGTCGTGACGTAGTCCTCAATCTACGGAACCATGTCTGAAAGGCGTTGTCCTAAATACATGTAAATTGTACGCATATTTCATGCTCATACACATCTTAGCACCACAACACTGTCACTGAGTACTGGTTATAGGGACAACTATTAAGGCATGGAACAGCGTGGCACTGTGACAAATAGTATACAGGTGTCCATAAGGCTAAGCTTTAGGCTGGCCTTGTGTAGCTGTAATCTTTCTGCATCGTATTCGTCGCATTGGTCTGGATTCACGCCCGCTACCATCGGTAAGTGAGGACTAGACGGTTTTCTGTTTGTAATGCCATTACTCTGCTCTATAGGCTTACCGAGTTGCACATTTCTGCAAAGTGGCTTTGTTCAGGCTCGGAGTACTGCTTCACCCCGTCGGCCGAAATGCCGGGGCATTATCGGCTGGTCAATGGCGCGCTACCCCGCCGCACGCCTAGCACATCCAAAATCGATACTTCTCCGGCCCCTCCCCCGCAACATCGCCGTCTAGTCTGACTGAAGTGTGGAGTCTGTGGACCAGACAACTCGCCCTCCATCCTTACACTTACACTCTGACGAGGTCGAGGTCCGAGAAGCTCATCAGGGAATAATACGGGGCAGAGAACGCTTGTCGGTAGCTTCTGTCGGTAAGTGGGAGTGACTTGAATCCACTTGTTGACTACTACATAAAGACCCTTGAGTTTGTAGAAGATCCGGTTTTATAAATCATTATCTTCCACAATCTTTACCTATACGTAAAACATTAAGCTCGCATCCAATTCCACCCTGAGACAATGTCGTCCTCACCTCAAGTCCTTCCCCCAGGCATTGGACCATCCAAACATCGCCAATTCTTTGATGAGCTTGCCAAGGTCGTTGGCGACGACAATATCTCACGGGATTCATCAACGGGCGCCTTGATTGGCCCTCATCAGCAGCAGAGCTACGGTGATCCTTACGCCCTTGTCAATCAAGATCAGCACTTACCTAGTGGTGCCGTTCGACCAGCGTCTGTAGAGGAGGTACAGCAAGTTCTACGACTGGCAAACCAATTCAAAGTCCCTCTTTGGACGATATCGCGCGGTAGAAACCTTGGCTATGGTGGCTCGGCACCTGCTGTGGCAGGGAGCGTGGTCCTTGACTTGCATCGGATGAACCGCATCGTGGAGGTCAACGAGACGGATGCGTATGCTATTGTTGAGCCGGGTGTCTCCTTCTTTGACCTCTATGAAGAGATCAAACGGCGAGACCTCGCGCTCTGGCCCTCTTGTGCCGCCATCGGATGGGGATCTGTCGTTGGCAACACGCTGGACCATGGCTTCGGTTATACTCCTGACGGCGTGCATACAGAAGCGCAGTGCGGTATGGAAGTCGTACTTCCTACAGGCGAACTGTTGCGTACTGGCATGGGTGCCATGGCTGATAGTCGGCTGTTCCCTCTATACAAAGCGTGAGTTATCATTCCTGAGCCGGTGTACCGGTGTCACCTGATACGCAATGTGCTGAGCATGCTCTAGCGGATTCGGGCCAAGCGTAGATGGTCTTTTCTACCAATCCAATCTAGGTCAGCCTTCCCCGCTGCAAATTGGCAGTATGGTATGCGTACGAGTATACTAAATCTCCCATTAGGCGTGGTGACTAAACTAGGCATCCATATTACACCAGCACCCGAGGCGTACACCGCTTGTGAGCTGAGCGTGCCAAACGAGAGAGATCTCCCTCAGCTCGTAGAGCTTCTTGCGAATCTACAACGACGAGGCGTGCTCACCAATCACCCCTCCATTTCTAATGTCTTCCGCCAGGCTATCCTGTCGCCAGACGATGCTGTCAAAGCAAAACTGGCACCGCATTTTGGTCCTGGAAAGGCCGTGCCGGAGAGCGTTCTGGATGAGCTAAAGTCTTCTCATGGCTGGGGATTCTGGAAAGCCGAGTTCGGTCTTCAAGGCGACGCGGATGTTGTGCCGGCCCTGGAGACCTCACTGCGTCGAGCCATCACAAAGATCCCTGGAGCTCAGCTTGAAGTGAAGCACTTTGGTGGTATCCCTGGCAAATTCATTCGAGGACATGAAGTCGAAACGAAGTCTGTCCCCCATAGTGGCGTTCCGACACTGGAGGCGCTGTCCCTGATGGACTACCGCCTGGCACAGGGAAGCGGGCACACAGATTTCGCCCCAGTCGTCCCTACGTCAGGACCAGGATTGCTAGAATGGTACCTAGCAGCGAAGGAGATGGTCTCTGCGGCAAAGCTGGACTTCTTCGCCGATTTCCACGCCTACTCTCGGTACATCATTCCGATCGTCTTGGTTGTGTATGCCCCTGAGGAGAAGGAGCGGGCAAAGGAACTCGGCCAGAAACTCATTGATGATGCTGTCCGTCGTGGATTCACCACATATCGAACTCACGTTGAATTTATGGACCAAATCAGAGGTCACTTCTCATTCAACGGACATGCCCTTGCCAAGCTCGTTGATAGCTTCAAGGCCATGATGGATCCCAATGGGATTTTGTCACCTGGCAAATCGGGTATTGGGGGAACCAAGTAAAGGTCATAGTGCAAGACTCATATCTAAGAATTCATAAACTCAAAGTCCTTGATTCGCCGTCGCAGTTACACTCCCTTGCCATCTTATGATTGAAATCGATAGGAGGCATTATATTCAGTGATTGAACGCTGACTACCAAGATTAAAGGCTAAACAATCGACGTGAAAAGCATTCGGCCTTGCTTTCCGGCAGTCTCCCATATTCACGTATCGAAGCCCCAACCGATCTGATCACTCGACGCCCCAGCAATACGCATCAGACTCCTCGCACCGCTGACAGCATTGAATCGTCCGCCCTGGAAGGCAGCAGCGGCCACTCCCATAGCAGCTCTCGTATCAACACCCTCATTTCTCGTATTTGCATCTCCCCTCTCTAGAACCTGATTCAGGAATGCATCACCCGCCAGGCCCTCATATCGGTCCAGACAAAGCTGCTTGATAGCGGGTCCATACAGGTCTACCCATTGTTGCTCACTAACAGTTGTATAGCGCTTCTGGCCGTTTGCATCAGTCAGAGAGAATGGCCATTCGGCACTGACGACTTGATATCGCTTTGTAATGAAGAAGAGGATTGGCCATGAGAAGATCCAGAGGAACGTGAGGTAGAAGATCCAACAGATCCAGGTCGTTAAGCGCCACGTGTTGAGGCGATTGGATGAGTAGATGTCGACTGCTCGGTCGGCGACTGGGAATTCGATGGTGAGGTGTCCTTTGTAGTTGGAGCTTCGGACATAATTTGTCAAACTATTCCGGAAGAGGGTCTCATCCATGCCAGTGACTGTTCTAGTCAAACGGAACCTGGGACACATTAGAAAGGAACTCGAGCCAAGAGGTGAAACGTACACTTTGGTGCCAGCTGCTTTCGCACAGTATCTATGACACCACTCCTTCAAGGTCGGCTTCGCATGACCAACTTCGATATCGCCCTTCACGCCGTCCTGACGTTTCTTCAACACCGTGCCGCGATATGTCTTCTCGCCACTCTCAACAGTCTTGAGCGTCGAGTTGCCAATGGGATTTACGATGAAATTGGGATACAGATAATTCTGCAAATTCACCATGATCCTAAAATCAGTGACATCTTCACGCTTGCTCTTGCCATCGCTATCGCGCTTTGTTTCCTTGTGAGTTCCCGTTATGTTAATATACGGCGAAGGAGGAAACCTTGCCATGGTTCTGACCCATTTCTCGAGAAATGCTGGGTCCGCATCGGAGCGGGGATCGCGCACGGCGTTTACTTCGTTGCCGATACGAGTGCGCTTCTGACCGATGCGGTTGGAGGCGAAGGCGATGTGAGACTCGGGCTGAGTGACGCCTGTTTGAAGAAGTTCTTCTTCAATCTCGGTGCTTCCGATGGAGGCTATCGCTGGAGTGCTTGAACCCAGAATCGGTGTATCATGGTACGCAGGCGGTGGTGCGCCATCGCCATTGAGCCCGTCGTCCTCTACGTGAGCGTATGAGGGTTCCCCCGCAGTCGTGTGTAACGACACGGCATCAGGGTCATCGCGATAAGGCTTTGGCGACGGAGGATTGCCCATGGTCGCGAGAATGAGACGAAGTACCAAGAGATCGTGTGAATGCTGGCCAACTCGAGTATTTGAGTTCCAGCTTTAGCTTAGGCAGCAGCCTTGTTGTGTTGAAAGAGGAATTAACTTGATCTCACGCGTTCACGGCGCGGTTTTTGTCAGATTTCATGCCCCAATACGGATCGAGTAACCGCCGATCCGGCGATTTCCGATTTGGGGATAGCGGCTATCTTTGGGTGTCTTACAAACAATTCACCAAGAAGTAACACCTTTATTAATCAATCGATTACTTGGATGATGCTAAATCTAAAGATGAATTCGTATCATAATTGAGCCATACGATGACCTTGGGGGTCATTATCTATCAACTCATCTGGATTGTTCATTTGTGACCAGGCCTCCATCAGAGCCTTATCTTCCATTGGACGAACAGAGAGCTCTTAGAAATGAATATTCTGGTATTACTTTCTTTCATCTGAAAATCAGTGGCACTATGGCCTGTTGTTCACTTCTGCTGACTATGAGATCCCGGTCGACAAAGATTGGTGTTCAAGAAATGTCAGGCATTTACATGTTCAGTAGTCTTGTTCCACTGGAACTCATGACACGCAGTTGGTTTTCGGTGACCAGCCAATCAGTGTTCTTCTACTCAAGTAAAGCATATCAACTATAAAGCCATACTGTATCCCTGGATTATGGACATTTTTCCCACTCTCATTTAGGACTCACGGATCAAAGGTAAGTTCCAGCCACTCCTCATACTAACTCCAACAAGTCTTCTTTCATCAGAACTCTCAACCCACCAGGAACAATCACTCTTAGAAAATATGTCTTCAGGTGTCCGCTTTACCTCTCTCCCCGAACCTTCCGAGGTCGGTCAAATCTGGCAGGATCTTGAAGAGCTCATCGGCTCACTCCAGTCTCGACTCGAGCTTAAAGAAGAAAAGTATTCTGAACTCGCTGTTGAAGTTGTCAGTCGTCTTGAATCGGGTCTCCGAGGGGAAGAGCGTCAGACTCAGCTTTGCAAACTTCGTGAAGCTTGGGGTCATATTCAAACGCTGGAGCGTGAGCTGCGCTTTTACCTGAAACAGCTGAGAAGACTAGCTGAGAGTTCAATGTCAAGAATCGCCGAGCAGCTTGGGACGCTGAATGTTGATTCAATGGCTAGGGCTACCCAGGCGAGTCAGATGAGTCAGGCGTGCTATGAGAGAGCTGTGGAGCCGTTGTTTGATACAATCGTCGAGTCGCCTGATGAGCATACCTCAGACTCTTGGCCGTGAAGAACTAGTAAGGTAATCTGGATTGAGAAGTCTCCAAGTGGAGTGTCAGTGGTTTGGTAATTAGATAGGTAAGTACTCGCTTCTTGGTGAAAGAAACTCGAGCTTCAACAAAGTTATTGAACATCAATATAAGCAGCCCGACGTTTGTGCATGTGAAATGAGTTTAGACGTGAGTATTTCCAATTGCAGATTCTCTATCTAGCGACATAATGCAAACTAACCCAAGACTCTATACACAGGGTACTCATCCCCGACATTGACCGGCAGGATGTTGAACGTAGCATACGAATCGATATTCTCAGGCTCAAGAACTGTAAACGCATACCCCGCAGAAGCCTGCCTCGTCGGCACCCAAAAGCTCCCCGCCGGCATCGTAATCTCTTTCTTCTTAATCTCAGTAGTGACCTTGTTCAACACAGTGCCCTGGTAAACAGTGCTGGCCAACTCAATACTCGTGACATTATAAGCCTCAACCTCACCGCGAAACTCAGCGCGAATATTCTCGACGGTAACACCATTGAGGCGAAGACGATCAGCAGCTTCTTTCCATGCTTGTGGGAAGATGTAGGCTTCGGGGCGAGAACGGGTGAGGTTGGATTTTACGGGTGTTGAGCTAAGGAACTGCACGGGGATTTCGACGAGTTTGCCAGTTGGGAGGTCGATGAAGTCCCAGGTGCGGTTGGTGGGCTGGAAGGAATCTGTAACGACCACTTCGTCTACGCCGTCGATGAATTTCTGGCGAGCACCTTCGACGACTTCGTACACCTCTTTAGCTTTGTCGGCGGCTGTTTGAACGATGGCTTCGATCATGGTTAATCCTGAAGCAACGCGTCGCTGAAAGTGCTGACTTCCAAGACCGATACCTCTAGTCTCAGTAAGGAATACCATCACTTGCGTCAGCGCCAATGAAACATCGCCAGCTCGAGCCTGGGTATCAAGCTGAGTAAACACCAGAGGCTCTTCCCTAGCGTTTCCAGTGATGTAAGGACTCCAGCGCAGATTCAGCTTATCCATCGCCCCAGCAATTCTAGGCACGAAAACCTCCTCAGAGTACTCTCGAATATCCTTGTGAATGTTGAGATTCTTCATAGGATCAAATTGACCATCCACTGCTTGCGCCCACTGATCTTTGAGGCCATAGGCGCGATTGGCGCTGTATTCATGCGCGTCTACCATGACATGAGGAGCAAAGTCAATAATTAGCGCCTTGACCTCACGGGTTTGCTGACTTGCGAAACGGATGTGATCTCTGTTGGGATCGTATCCCGTTGCCAGAAAGCGCTGGAAGTAAGCGACGCCATCGGGGTTGTAGCGGGGCAGGATCATGATGTCCATTTTCTCAAGGATCGATGCTGCCCACGTTGAGTTGGCGTCAAATTTTCCCAGCAGCGCGAGAAGAGCTTGGTCGCCGCCGGGTTCATTTCCGTGGACGCCACCTTGGAGGTAGACGCGGAGCTTCTCGGATGAAGATGAATTGGCCTTGATCTCAGGCTGCGACGACGTGGACAAGTAGACATAGGGAATTGAGCGTCCTTCGTCGGATTTAAAGGACGGGTTATTGTATGTCAACCAGTCATTGCGCGATGCAAGAGTTTCGAGGAAGTAGTCTAGGGGTGTTAGTTCATGGATCTTGAAGATGCTTTAGCAACATACTCAGTGTAGCGTCGCTTGTTGGCCCGCTCGTGCCATTGTCGAAGCCAGTGGGGATACTCTTAGGATCAAGAAAAGCAGGCGACTGAAGATCAATCTGCTTGACCTCAGGAAAGTTCTTGGCAGCTTCTTCACCGTCTTTCGTAAGAGCAACTTGATTATCGTTATACCGAACTGCAGTGGCCAAGCCAGCGCACAAAAGGCCAACGAAAGCAGCGCGAAGCGTCATTTTTCCAGTGAAACTATAAAACAAAGAACAGACATTGGAACCTGATCATGCGGGCATTTCATCTTTTAAACAACCTTCCTAGTCCGTGACGATCATCATACATGGGGAACAAACTTCCCCGCCGATCCGCATAGCTTATCAGTAGCAAAGTTAGCCGATGATAAGCTTAAACTGTTTATAGTAGGTAGTTTTGAGAATTGGCTCATTTAGCTCCGACTATGTTGCAATCAGCAGCGGGGAACAGGTCTGCCAAGGCTTGGTGGATGAGAAATTGTTTGCGGTCCTGTGGAAAGCAGGCTTATGCGTTGGCTGTTGCTTAGCGCTTCAATTGTTTGCTGGGGGCGATAAGATAAGATATGGATAAGAGAAAGTCCAGGGGCTGGGCTGTAGTCGGGGAAATGCGGAGGTTGTAGGGTAATTTCTGCAGGAGATATGAGTTTGGATGATAGACTTCTAATAGGTGCTTGGTGGTAAGAAATTTTTATTTCTTCTGTACTTCGATATTTAGTATATATTGTAATAATCATAAGTATTTATATGTGCTACTGTAAATGATGAACCTTGTAACCTCTTTGCCAAATTGGCGATTCTGTTACGCGAGCTGATCAGTAATTTCAGCGTGCTAAGGATGCGGATGCTAGATAGTTTCCAACAACCCAATGTCATCAACGCAAACTACCCCTCTATTCGCTGTTTTGCTTTAATGATCTTTTTAGTAAAACTAGTCAATACGAGATGGTCAATTAACTTACGCATCTGATGGACCTGGCCTTTGAATCTGAATCCTCACTATCCAGGATTCTCATTGATACTGAGCTCTCTGCAGTCTGCAGCGGGATAAAACGTGCAATATGAGTTTGTGTTTAGCTTAGGGTTTGCCGATTGAGCTTTGAACAAACCCTTGCAGCCTTTTCTGTCCCGTCCACCCTCGACGAAGTGGACGCAGTCTACACCGTCCATGCTGGCGCCATAATGAGTGGAGGTGTACTACATAGCGCAAAGATTGAAACTGTCTGACATAATCAGAAACTCAGACAACGTGGCCGAGTGGTTAAGGCGATGCCCTGCTATCTCTTCCGAGACATCATAGGCATTGTGTTCGCACGCGTAGGTTCGAATCCTGCCGTTGTCGATGTTTTTTGCTCTTTTGGCATTGATGATTATATTTATCTTTTGCCAGAATTACAATTTGTTGTTGTCGCGATAGTCGCCGACGTCTGGTTTTGGTGGCGTGGTTCAGTGCTGGGAGCGACAGCGCTGGACCCACTAGAACTCACGCCTGATGCTTGAAGACTGTGACTCATGTGTAATGCGATTGAATGCAGTGATTCAGATAGCTTGGGCACCTCCTGTATCTCTTTCGCCTGTGATAAACATGCTGTGCAATGGCTGACAGTAATTAATTCAAGCTCAAAGCTTGGTTTCCTTCACGATCAAGGTTTGCTCTTGATGGCGGTGTGTTCACCAAGTTTACGCTGCACACCAACCGCAAGCCTGCTCAATCGCGAATATCACTTGGAATGATCCTCTGTCCTGCAGGGCTGGCTATGCGCACCTGGCCTGCAATTCGACTGACATGCATCAACAAATCCCATTCCGGGCGAATGGTTTAGTGGTATAATACTCCCTTAGCATGATTCAGTGTTCTGAAGAAACTTGGGAGTGGTCCAGGGTTCGATTCCCTGTTCGTCCAACTCAGGCGGTTAAATCCCGCTATTATCCTCTCTTTTTGCAGTTTCACCATCTTAACTCCACATCGCTGAACCAGTAATGCAAGGAGACAACATCCTTTTATTATATCTACCTAGTAAGAACTCTTTATTCACGACCAAGGAACTGTGGCACCCTTCTGGTGTGATTCCCTCGCGAGCTCAATAACCCTCAAACCATCGCGTGATTGCGTTGGCTTTACTTCCAGCTCTGCCTTGCCATTTATCGCATCGGCGACATTCTCATACAATCCCATCCATCTACCTGCAAAACTTGGATAGCGGCCAGTATACTTCTTGATCTCAGGGTCATACTTCTGAACTTTACCATCGAACTCTTCGTATGTCGTGAGAATACCCCGCAGTTCATCGGACTCAACGCCAAAGCCTTCATCAAGTGGCTTGAGACCAGCAGCGATACCGTCCTCTGTTGCACAGAAGCTATGCTTTTGAAACTAGAAAATTGTTAGTAAAACATCTGAGTAAAATTGATATTTTTACCTTTATGAACGATCCCTTTGTTCCGCGAACGAGCTGCTTCAATTGCTGTGCCATCGGCGTCGTCACAGCTGTCTTGACTGTAACGAGCAGATCTTTCTGCGCACCGTCATACTGCAGAATAATAGTAAAAGAGTCTTCAACTTCACTCTCGGCGTCACGTTGCACGCGGAAAAACCCCGTCACAGACTTGGGTCGGCCAAAGAGAACAAGCGCCTGGTCGATGCTATGCGTACCTACAGTACTGTGAGCTAAAAGATCGAAGGAAATTGTCACAGGAGACTTACCGAGACCAAAGGCCATGCCGGAGCCTGGAGTGTACTTGGCTCCCATTTTGGATAGCCACGGTGGTGACTCAAAGTCATAGTGCAGCTCAGCTTCTTTGACGTCGCCCAGTGCACCTTTGTTGATGAGGTGGCGAAGGGTCTGGAAGTCTGCGTCCTATCACAGGATTAGAATTTGATTTGGAAGAACTGGACTTGAAGCGTACCCATCGTCGGTTCTGAAAACAAGTAAGAATGAGACCCTTCTCTTCACCCAATTGGATCACCCTATCCGCCTCATCAGCTGAAACAGCGAAAGGCTTGTCCACAATCACTAATCTCACGTTAGCTTCACCCCGATGCTCAAAAGGGATACCCACCATGTTTGCCCGCATTGAGCGCCTTCTCTGCAAAAGAGGCGTGTGTATCATGGTGTGTAGCGACAACTACAAACTGAATATCTTTGTCGGCGAAGAACTCCTCGGCTGTGCGATAATGTCTGATGTGAGGAAAGTCAACGGTGCAGTGCGAGCCTTTCTCAGCGGACGATGGATCGGCGGGTGCTTCTTTTCTCTGAAGAATAGCGATGACTTCGTAGTCTGGGATAGATGTGATGAATGGTAAGTGGAAGCTCTTGGCTGAGTTGCCGTAGCCTACGACACCAACTTTGATAGGTGCCATGATTAGGGCGCTGTTTACACTAACTTCACTTTACGATTCAAAAGACTTCTTTTATCTGATCGATCGGTGGGACCTTTTATCTAACGTTGACTTACAAATCAATTTCCCATTTTTTACCGCATCTTGTTATTCACCCGGCTACAGCGTCATGGATCGATTGTCCCCGCATTGATTTTATCCTTGGTGGATCGGTGATGGTATCATGACACAACCCCGCTCTTCGGGGAGTATCGGTGATAGATCCGCTACTCCGCGGGACATCAAAGAGAAGCATAAAATGGCTGGAGCATTTAGATAGTCGGTGTTAAACGGTCAGCAGGCTGTTAAACTCCGAAATCGGATGAATAAATGGATAAAACCGATTGAACTGTTGATCATCCAAAGGCTTTGAACACCCCACTGCCGTACTTCGGTGACCACTATCCCGAATAAATCAATATTTGCGGGTCCGGGACAACGACTTTAAATTGACCACTCACTTCATATCGCGCATTTCTGAGACTCTGAGTAATAAAGCAATATCATCTTTCGAAATGGCCAGCTCAGCAGACTCTCTACCTCACCTGCGATGGGGCATCCTGGGTACAATTCACATCCATGTCAGTCTCTAAACCTAACCGTCCATACAGGCACTGGATGGGTCTCATCAATGTTTCTCCGCGACCTCCTCACCACCCGTCCCGACGCCAAAGCTACACACACCATCACAGCCATCGGGTCCTCTTCCGTCCAGAAAGGCACTTCATTTGTTGAGAGGCTCTGGGAGAAAGCGCCCGATAAGCCAAAGCCCCAAGTCTACGCGGACTATCAGGGTGTATACGATGATCCAAACGTGGATATTGTATACATCGGAACGCCGCACTCACTGCATAGGAAGAACTGCCTTGATGCTATCGCAGCGGGTAAACACATTCTGTGCGAGAAGCCTTTTACGATCAATGCGAAGGAAGCAAAGGATATTGTTGATGCGGCGAGGAAGAAGGGCGTTTTTGTCATGGAGGGTTTGTTCAGCCCCGCGTTTGTTTGAGTGCTCGCTAATGTTTGCTAGCTGCATGGGTGAGGTTTTGTTCCCTGTTTGAGGCGTTACATGAAGAGATCGTTGTCAAGAAGTCAATCGGTGAAGTGCAGCGACTTTCCATTGACTTTGGAAATAAGTTTGATCTAAGCAGTTTGCCCGACAATCATCGTCTCAAAGACCCCGCGCTTGGAGGCGGTGCTCTGCTTGACATTGGATTTTACACACTAACGTTTGCTTCGATTATTCTTGGTGATTGGAAAGTTGGCAAAGATCATTCGAAACCGACAAAGGTTCTATCGTCTCTCGATATTGTGGATGGTATTGACGCTGCGAACACGGTCATTCTCGAATACCCCTCCACCAATGGAGGTGTCAAGACGGGAATCTGCACATCAAGCTTCCGCTATCGAGGCCCCGACGAATTCGGCTACATCCAAGGCACCAACGGAAGTATCACGCTGTTCGGACCCGCAGTCAGTGTTCCCGGTGGATTCCGCGTCACTGAGGGAGAGCGGCCGGGCCCTCCTGCAGCCGATACCCGAACCACGCGCGTGTTCAACGTGGAGCGCCACGAGGGAACGTTGGGATTCTACTGGGAAGCTGATGCTGTGGCGCAGGATATCGCGGCGGGGAAGACGGAGAGCGATGTTGTTCCGTTGGAGGAGACGCTTCGTTTGATGGAGTTGATGGATGAGATTAGAGCTGCGAATGGGCTGAAGTATCCGCAGGATGAGAATTAGGGATGCATCGTGACTTGGAAGTTGAGGCGATCAATGAGGTCGGCATTTAGTCACTCACCGTTGAGACAAATAGAGTTGCAGCCAATTACAAAACCTCAAATACGCGAGGGTTAATTTCCTCCATTGACTTACGCGACCACAAACGGTAACAAACAACCTCAGTACATCAGAGTTTTCGCTTCGACCGTGACAAACCGGCAATGATTGAATCTGTTTGTTCAAACAGAAGTAGACGCGATGCACTGTCGCAAACAAGCAGTCATTCTACACTGAGTCACCCGCCGAAAGCAACTGCCCATCGCAAATGCATTATCTCGTCCATGATTCCTTCCATTCCTCATTTTTCCCTCCTCCATCACCGCCTCGTTTCTTGAACACGCCAGCGAAACTTGATCTTGAACCCGATTGACTTCTTGCTTCTGCCTCCTGCGCGCGACGATGCCGACCTCAGGATCTGGAACCTCACTTCTCGCCGACGTTTACTTGGAAGACTGCAATCTCGGCTTCACCCCGCGATGGGACTTCCAGCCCGATTTTGACAAGATGAGAACGACGATCCAAGCGCTTTTCCATACCGAAAACGTCCGCATTAAACATTTCGCTGAAGGCTGCTTCAACAAACTCTACGAAGTTCAGGTCAACGATCAGGCCCCGCTGTTGCTACGCGTGGCGCTCCCCGTCGATCCGCAGAACAAGACCCTGAGTGAAGTCGCGACGATCGAATGGGTCTCCACGATCACAGACCTTCCGATCCCCAAAGTCATTCATTACGATGCATCGCGCGATTCTCCTGTTACTTACGAATGGATCTTGATGAGCAAGCTTCCAGGCGCGCGGATGCAGGATACATGGCGGCATCTAACCCTGCTTCAGAAAACCGTAACAGTTCGACAGATCGCGTCTTTCATAGCGTCGCTTTTTCGCCAAAGGTTCTCGAGCATTGGAAATATCTACCCGCCCGTATACGGAAGCGAACTACCGAGGCCCGGCCCGATTGTGTCGACTTGTTTTTTCTACGGCCTCATCAACAAATCTGACATTAAGCGAGGGCCCTTTCGGAACAGCAGCGAGTGGTTTGCTGCACGGCTTGAGGCGACGAAAAGGGATGCGACAGCGACGATGGCAAAATGGTGTGGAAAGGGCGACCTTGATTGCGGTGCGGTAAAGGAGATTGATGATGCTGCACGAACATTTGGCATCGCCGAGAGATTGCTACATCTGATCCGGTGCATTATTTCATGTCACACTGAAGAAGAGACTACTGTTCTTTACCACGATGATCTACACGGGAACAACATTCTTGTCGACGATGCAGGCAATGTCACAGGTATTGTCGACTGGGAGTGTGTATCCATCGTTCCCTTATGGAAAGCCTGCGGCGTCCCCCAATTCCTCTTCGAACAACCCCGATGGAGCGAACCTGACCGCAGGCGATACCGTCATGACGCGAACGGCGAAATGTCAGAACTATACTACAAGCATTTACACCAGTACGAAACCACGCGCTTGCGAGACGTATTCTTGGGAGAAATGGAGCGGCTTGACCCGCGATGGATGGACATTCACAAAAAGACACAACTGCTCAGGGACTTTGACTTTGCAGTGCAGTTCTGCGACGATGTCGCCGTTTTGAAGCATATCGTCAAGTGGGCTGAGGCCGTGGAGGCTGGAGGGGATGTTCCGAGGATGTGGGACCTGGTATGGGCGAATGCGCTCAAGTGGTATTGAATATCCGTTCTTGAAGGTGCCAGAGACAGTCAGCGAGATTACGATAAAGGAAGTCTAGATAAATCTTGGTTGTGTATAATAATTGAAATGATTTTGATCTTGACCATGACCGCAGCGTTCGGCATAGCCGGGATATTACCCCGTGACGTTTCTCCTTTGGTGTCAGTTCATACCGTTCGGAAGATAACATTCACGCACTAATCTCAGCCATTGATGACTAGGCTGAAACCGTTCAATCGCGATACAGACGTGAGACAGCCGTTCTCACGTAAGAGCCCTCGGACGCCGGGTCGCAGCATCTCACCAGCCTGAGTAAGCCTACTATGATAGCGACCACAGAACCCACGCTCACCGCTCAGAGAGCTTTTGTTATCATACCTATACCGCGCGCCGGTATTAACGGGAACTCAACGAGCACTGCTCTCCTGGATAGCCTATCTCAACCCGTGACACCTCGTATTCGTCATGCTCAGCCTCAGTTCCTCAGCCGTAAGCAACGGAGTGATTGGACCAACATCCGCCCTTATCCAATTGGTCTACCTCAAGCCTGACTGTGCCCAAGAAACGCCTCTGGGCGGTTGATTGGTCTCACATAATTCATTACCAACTTGTACGACCGTTGGCGTAATCACGGGGTGAAGTTCTACGAGCATGGCGTTGTGATTGTGAGCTGCGGTGAGACATGACGAAGTCTAATCGTGTTAGTCATCTGTAGAAAGACTCGGATTGGGTCGTTGGGTGAGATTATAAGTCCTAGGGCTGAAACATTCCAGTGCCAAGACTGTGATCCTTGACCAGCTGGACTCGTATCGCAGCGTTGCTTGAAAATGGGAACATGATTGGATTTGATGACTATGGCGGGAACTTATGTATGTGATGGCCGTCATAAGCTTGCATATTCTCCGATAACAAGATTGTGATGACCGCGTGACGAACGACGAGGCGCTCTTATTTAAATCCCGTCTCACAAAGCACAGAACCATCGACCCCAAACCACCAAAAAAAACATTCTCAAAATGGCTCTCATCGAGCGAGTATGGCACGCCTGCGTCAGTATAGTCGCATGGCTAACAATGTGGCCCACCTCCCCATCCACCTCCTACCAACATCCCCTCCGCCCCAACCATCCTCACACTCACATCGAAGACCCCAGCCCTGGCTTTCCCATCTTTCATCCCCCACCAGGTGATCATGAGTTCCTCTGCGAGTAGCCAGAAATGACAGGCTTCGTGCAATGTTCAATCCCAGAGAATAGAGAATGTTGGCTTAGACATCCTGATGGGCGAGAGTTCAACATTCATACTAACTATGAGAACTTTGCGCCCAAGGGGATCATGAGGCATTATACGCTTAATATCACGGAGAGCTGGTATAATGCTGATGGGCAGAACTTTACGGAGGCGAAGTTGTTTAATGGGGAGTATCCTGGGCCTTGGCTTGAGGCTTGTTGGGGAGATGTGAGTATACACCTTGACAATCGCGGTACCCACGTTGACTAACTATGGTGCAGACGTTCAATATTACTGTCATAAACAGCATGAAGAGGAATGGCACAAGCATTCACTGGCATGGTATTCGACAAAACCAGACCATGGACATGGACGGTGTCAATGGCATCACTCAGTGTCCTATTGCGCCAGGGGATAGCTTCAGCTATATCTTCAATACGACGCAGTACGGAACGTCTTGGTATCATAGCCACTACTCTGTGCAATACGCAGATGGTCTTCAAGGTCCGATTGTCAGTCATCCATGTTCTACATGATGGAGATCACGCTAATGAACTAGACAATTCATGGCCCTCAATCTGCCCCTTATGATGCCACCAAGAGGCCACTGCTCATGACAGATTGGTGTACGTACTCCCAACTCTATGTTCCGCGACCCATACTGACTAAGCATATAGCTCACGAGAGTGCATTCAGACTGCTCTTCCCAGGCTCCCAATTCTCCAACAAGACCATCCTTCTCAACGGCGCAGGCAACGTCTCCCACTACGGCTACACCCCAACTCTACCTATCCCTGATAACTATGAGTTATACTTCAATAAAACTCCAACCGACAAGCCAACTCGCCCCAAGCGATACTTGCTCCGTCTGATCAATACTTCCTTTGACTCAACACTCGTCTTCTCCATTGATAACCACTGGCTTCAGATCGTCACTTCAGATTTCGTCCCCATTGAGCCGTACTTCAACACCTCGGTGTTGATAGGTATAGGCCAAAGATACAACGTCATCGTTGAAGCTAATCCTCTGGGCGGTGATGTCAATGAGATTCCAGAAGATGGAAACTTCTGGATAAGGACTTGGGTTGCTGATAATTGTGGTATAGCCCCAGGAGGAGAAGGCTATGAAAAGACCGGCATCCTACGATACAACCACTCTGACAAAGCTATTCCATCTTCTCAACCTTGGGTCAACATCAGTAAAGCTTGCTCAGATGAGACGTATACTTCGCTGAGACCCAAAATTCCGTGGTATATCGGCCCAGCGGCCAATGCTCAGAATGGTGAGAGGTTCAATGTTACTTTTGATCGAAACGCCGGGACAACGCCTGAGTTCAAAGACGAGTACCCGGTCGCTACTTTTGGTCTTCAAAGACCTGGTCAGAGGTTCAGACCACTGCAGATTAACTACTCTGACCCTGTTATGTTTCATCTGGATGAACCGAGGGACACTTATCCGCCGAAGTGGGTAGTGATTCCTGAGGACTATACTGAGAAAGAATGGGTATGTACCAAATACTTTTAAGTGTCTTGGGGTCATATGACTAACGGTACTAGGTCTACTTCGTTCTTACGATAGGTGCTGACAATGTTCCCGGTGCTCATCCGGTAAGTACCCAGCCCATACCACATGATCTCCAGGTAACCGTATTAGATCCACCTTCATGGCCATGACTTCGCCCTTCTGCAACAAGAGGAACAACCCTACGACCCAAGCAAACTGAACTTGAAGCTTGACAATCCGCCAAGACGTGATGTCGTCCTACTCCCCGCCAAGGGCTTCGCGGTTATTGCCTTCAAGGCTGATAACCCAGGTATCTGGCTGATGCACTGTCACATTGCGCGCCATGCCTCTGAAGGGCTGGCGATGCAGGTCCTGGAGAGACAGGGAGATGCGAATAAGTTATTCCCTGTTGGTTCGCCGAATATGATTGAGGCAGAGAGGGTTTGTAAGGTTTGGGAGACGTGGATGGATGGGGAGAAGGATTTCTTTGAGGGTGACTCTGGTATTTAGTGGTGGATAGACAGCAGTACACTTGGCAGGTCTGTGTACCAAACAATTTGGCGATTTTCCAAACAGACATTCAATAGCATGCACAGAAACACGGGCAGAAGACCGATCTCAATCCACGTCATCCACGGCAGATGAACCTCTCCCCTCCAACCCAAAGAAACAGTCCCTGATTCGCTCGCCAAATACCTCCCAAGACGCTGGTGCTTTTCCGCCACGGCCGCCATACCGGTTTCTGGCAATTCCACCGGTAGATCTCCTACTCTATCTGCTTTTCCGCACAAGCTCCTACCACTCTAATCCCAAAACCACCAATCGCAATCGTCACATTGAGGGTTACCATCGTCATTTGCCAACCTTGGTTTTTTAAACTACGCTGATCCCCCGCATCTCGTTACCCCGTGGGGGAGTCTTGGCGTGGGAGCCCGTTTGCATAAAAGCTGGCATCTGCTCTCTTCTTCATCTCATCTAGCATTGTATGTTTATCATTTGTTGTTAGAATAAAAATGGCGACACCAATTCCCCAAGGTCCAGGTGGTCATGACCACAAACCCGATGATGCAGCGCGTAACGAGCATATTGAGCGTGCGCTTGACAACGTTGACTCGAGACCGAACGATGACGCCATATTTTCCAAGTTTCCCAAGATGGACAAGGTAGATGAGTTTGGAGCCCATGCGAAAACGGACCCGAGAGAAATTGCTCTTGTGAAGAAACTGGATAAGTACATTCTCGTGAGCATCCCAATCCAATGATTATTCGCTTATTCTGACTTGTCATTCAGCCTATGTTATGGTTCATGTACCTCTTCAATTACCTCGATCGCAACGCCCTCGTCAATGCGCGTCTTAACAGCCTGGAAGAGGATCTTGGTCTTATTGGGACGCAGTATAATACTTGCGTTTCGATTTTGTTTGTCGGGTACATGTAAGTTGAATCACCATCACTGAAGAAAGAGAGACAATTAACGGTTTTAGTGCCGGTCAAGTCCCAAGCAACATGCTCATCAACAGAGTCAGGCCATCTTGGTACATGGCTGGCTTCTGTCTCGCTTGGTCTGTCGTCAGTCTAGTGACTTTCTTGGCGAACAGTTATGGAAGCATGGTTGCGCTTCGCTTCATCCTCGGCGTGACTGAAGCACCAGTGAGTATTGCCATGTACATTCGAGAATCATGTCTGATCTTGAGCAGTTTTATCCTGGAGCTTTGTTCATTCTTAGCATGTTTTACACCCGCAAAGAACTCGCTGTCAGACTGGCCATCTTCTATACGGGTAACATGATAGCTAGTTCCTTTGCGGGCCTCATCGCCGCTGGAGTATTTGCTGGTCTTGACCAAAAGCATGGCTTGGCTGGTTGGCAATGGTAAGTAGCTCATTCAACATTGCTTGACTACGCTCACCGTAATACAACAGGCTCTTTATCATTCAAGGCGCCTTATCAATCCTTACCGCCATTTTAGCATTCATCTTCCTCCCTGACCATCCCCTCACCACCCGCTGGCTCTCAGAAGAGCAACGGCAGCTTGCATATAACCGCATCTACACCGACACTACAGATGTTCGTGAAAAGACGAGCGTCTGGATCGGCCTCAAAGAATCTGCCTCTGATTGGCGAACATGGGCATTGTGTCTTATGTACAATCTCCACTTGTCATCAGTCGGCTTCCAGAATTTCCTCCCGACCGTCATGAGGACTCTCACCGACAGCAACACCATCGCTCTAGTCCTGACATGCCCACCGTATCTCCTCGCCGCTGGGATCGGGATCGCGATGGCATGGACATCGGGGCGCTGGAATGAGCGCACGCTACACATCACCATCTGCAAATGCATCGTCATGGTCGGATTCATCATTGCTGTTTCAACGTTGAATATAGCAGCTCGGATGTTCAGCATCTACCTCTTCGTCGGTTTCAGCTTTGGTATCAATAACATCATCCTTGCGTGGATCAGTGCAACAGTCGGACAGACGAGCGAGAAGAAAGCTGTGTCTCTTGCTATTTGCAATACCTTTGGAAATCTTGCGCATGTTTATACGGCTTATCTGTGGCCTTCTTCTGATGAGCCGCGATACACGACTGCTTGGGTGTCGAGCATTGCGTTTTCGCTTGGCGTTGTTGTTATTGCGTGGGGGTTGAGGTTCCATCTGAAGCATTTGAACAACAAGACGAGGAGGTATCATCCTGAGGTTACGAACTTTTATGTTTATTGACGAGGAGTTGTGTATATTATGCACGCTATGCAAGCCAACGCGTGGAAGCCGATAGTTATGCATCATGCACAGATAATGTCGATGTTTATCTAATCCAATGAACCCGTGGATAAATCTATTTGAGTATATAGCGCAAAGTTCATTATTATCCTTGATTGAAGTACTGCTTGGAGTCACCAGATGTGATGCTAAATTCTATCATTGTGTTCTTTTGTGTAATTGTTAGTGACTTACTTAGGACAGTTTAGTGTTAATGTATTTACAGCAAAATTTCTTAGTTGGGTTGTGCGCCAGAGCCCGATAGCAGGCGTTTTTCGACTCGAACTTTGTTAATAAACAAATTACTGGCAGGTAGGCAATTTTTTTGTATTCTTATACGAAATTAATTGCCGAGCGACGAGACCAATAAGTGCAAGAACTGACATCTCGATTTGAAGTTGACTACCCTATCCGTTCATGCGCACTGTAAAAGATCAACACTTATCTTATCTCACCCTCTCTGTGACGTCAGACTTGGCACCATTCGCGCGAACAAACATTTACGCAGAGACGCGACTCGGGCGAAACAACAGATCACGATGCGCGGCGACGACATGTAAAACACCAACTCCACGCTTGATTCTAAATGCAACACTATACACAAATCTATGATGCTACGCTAAGTCTATACCATGTATTGAATCGTCCGTCTCTGTCGTCTCTTCTCCTGCTCCTCCCTCTTCCTCTCATCATCCTCGGACGAATGATCCCCCGAAAACACAGCAAACTCATTCCTCGCCAGAACAGCAGGTGGGATCTCACCAGGCAGTATTCCGTTCTCGTCGACAGGCCTGCTGAAGCGGTTGAACGCGATAAAGTTGTCTTCATCAGCGGCGATCGCGTTGACGGGCGTCGCTGAGGTGAATGACTTGCGGCGGATGGAAATGGCGTCGTCCTGGATGGGCTCAACGCCTCTCTTGCGGTAGACAAAGTCTAGGAGAGGGATCGAAAGGCCGTGCACGACGATGGAGAAGAAGACGAGGAAGTAGATGACTGGACCGAGAGCGGCAAGAAGATCGCGCTCTTCTTGGTCTGCGTCTTCGGGATGAGGAAACAAGTGCTTCATGTGCTCAAGGTAGAAAACGGCACCGACACCAATAGGCCCGAAATAACCCATGAATAGCGCCTCCTTGTAATCCTTGACAACAGCGGGCATGGCCTTGTACAGCAGCAGAATTGCCGGGATGCGTCGAAACGCAAGGACCATGAAGCCAAGAGCGATAAGTCTGGGCACCGTAACCCCAGTGCCGTCGGGGTCGTGGAATGACTCCCAGGGAAGGACAATGCCGATAAACATGAAACCGCCAAAGTTGAGGAGCACGTCGATACAATGGTTGACTTCGTCGTGGCGGCGGTGCGTCTCGGCGAGGAATTCGCCGTCCCAGTTGAGCATGTTTCCTGCGACGGTGCAGGCGACGAGATCATTTGTACCGATGGCGCCGGTGGTGCCGATGATGAAGAGGCCGAGGGCTGCGGGGAAGAGGAGGTAAGATTCTTCATCGACCCATCCTCTGTGAGCTGTTAGCAAGCTTGTTCACTGTTGATGGAGTGATTGGGACTTACCGACGCATCGCGTGCTTGATTGCCTTGCATGAGGTGAAACCGACGACTGCACCGTAGGCGATACCCATGGCGACGTAGTAGAGCCAAGTCTCGACGACCCAATTCTTCATGGCTTCACCAATGCCACCGCCAAGACGACCAACTTCGGCACTGGCTCGTACAGCAAGATGCGCGGCTTCAGCACCACTTTGCTCAGGATGCTCGTATGCATGTCGCATCAAGTAAACAGCGAGCATGAGAAACGGGAAGCCTACAGCCGTCAGTAAGCCGATTAATCATCCCAACGAAATAAACATACCGAATCCATCGTTGGCTCCAGCTTCAGACGAGATAATCTCTCGAAGATGTCGAGGAACATACTTGTCCGCAAAAGGACCCTTGGCAACAGCTTGTGAAAGCACTGGGTCGGTGCATGTAACACATGATGCGAGGGCCAGTGCAGCAAGAAGACTAAGCTTGGGGACGGTAGCGAGAATGCAGCCTGTTGTCAGTAGCCACATGAGGGTCATTATTGGCAGCAGGCACATGAGCAACTCTTTCCAGCGAGTCACGTTGTACTTTGCCGGCAGCGAGTAACCGGCGATGACGAGCTGAACACCAATGACAACTCGCATCAGGCCCTATAGAGGTCAGTCACAGGGCATCATAGCAGTTTCGGTGTCACTTACCAGAGCAATGTCCTCAGTTTGACCAGGCTCTGCCGAACCCCATCTCTCACTATCGAGAAACTTGGCTGACACGGGTCCAAGAATGATGCCAAACACCATGGCAGGTACTACACAACACCATCAGTGACCATCAACACAGAATGGTCAGTATAACTTACGAGCTTCTCCAAGGTACCATGACTGCTTGATCTTCACAGAAATGATACCGTACAACGCCATGAAGCCACCTGTGAAAACTCTGTCAGAACGCCAAGGCTCGCCAAGATCTGGGCAAATCACCACCAAGAAATGCCCAGGAAGGAATCGTACTGACCCAAGACTCCCAACACGATGTTGAGCTCACTGAGGTTGAGGACTGGCATTTTGGCGTCAAGGATCTATGCAGAATCACGTAACTAAATGTTTGGGATTCAGAAGTATATAGTCTTGAGGTCTGCCGGTTTGTTTGTCGAGATGTTAAAGATGGTGCTGTAGGTTTGATGACAGAGAGGATTTGGGGAGGATGTGTACCAGACACTATCCAGAGAAAAAGCCAACAAGCCCTTCGAGTACGAAAACTCTGCAACAGCGAATATGTTCTTCACCAACAGAACATAAGGCGCAAACGAAAAAAGAAAAAGGTAGCTCAGAGTCAGGTCAAGATCAGAAGGAAGAGGTTCTACAATAGTGGCGTTTGGGACACAGTATGTAGGGCGCGGAAAGCCTTTTGTACAAAGAAGAACGCGGGGGAGAGAAAAGCGAGTTATCAAGTTTAAAGCTGGGAAGCTGGGGAGGGAAAATGCCTCAGACTCTTTTCTAAACAGAAGCCAAGATTTATTGACGGCAGAAGACAAGGGGAGATGATGAGAGACAGTACTAAAACATGAGATCTGCGTGGGTGATTCAAGCAGGTCAAAGCTACCCAGGGCGGAAGCTAAAAACAGGAATATCGAGGGAGGTTGTAAGCCAAGACTGAGAACAGGTGCTCAAGTGCTCCACTACCGCCGCGGAAGAAGGTGAGGGAAGGAATACACGCCACCTGCCATTGTGTCAGGCGCTTTTTCCGCTCCGAGAGTGCAAGCTGCGGGATTTCTGATCCCGATGACGATATCCAGCTGAGTGGGATTATCATAGCGTTTCCGACAGCTCGCGCTAATCTCGAGGCTGAACGCTTACGACGATTCGATCGTCTCTTCTAACGCGTAATGTTTTTAATCAGCCTCAGCATTTCTCACAACAATCAAGATTAAGAAAAGAAACAGATAAATAAGATCGGCAGGGCAAAAGAAAAGACAGCGAGGGATGGGGGAGACACAGGCCGCTTCACAGTCGTAAGCCCCAAACGGCGGCCAAGTGCACCAAGACCTTGGCTGTATTTGGTGCACTTGGCTGTAGAGAATGATTCGGCCAAAGCGAATTATCGCCATATGAGTGAGTGGCCGAGTCACCTGGCCAAGATATTGCAAAAGGGGGCGGCTTTCTTGGCTCGAGGTTGGCGGAGTGTCGAGATTGGCGCTTGGCGCTTGGCGGCTACTTGGCGTTTAAGGTTATTTGTTAAGCATGCTCGCGTTATGCTTAATTAAACTGGGTTATATGTTACCGCCAAGCAGAACAGGTGATGGATGAGAAAGTCGGGAGACGGGGAGACAGGCTGGTGATTATGTGTCGTGTTTTATCGAGAGCTGGGGAGCGGTCGGGCCTTGCTGCACGAGTTGTTGGACTAAGTTATGGTGATACCGACCAGGGTGAAGCTTGCGAGGATTGAAGACGGTGATACAGATTGCCGGTTGTGCTGTTGCCTACTTGGAATGCTATTGATAGAATTCCAGATACGTCCTTGATACTGGCAAGATAACGGAATTCCTTTGATGATGGAATCAGGTAATCTGTCATTGTCTTCCGGATGATCAGTGACTCAGAATTTACAAGACAAAATATTTAGGGTAGATGACATCAAAGCTCCATCAGAGAAGGGATGAATCCACCTTTGCCATTCCCAAACTCGCTGATCACGTATCATGTTGACATAATTTGAGAGGCAAGACAGGTTGTTCAAAATGTAAATCAAGCCGACCAGAGTAATCGTCAGTCCCGATTGTGAAACCGCAGACGTGATCAAACATGACTGCACTGGCGGGCTCGGAGGCGGGATGTCGCTGATCGGCAATTCCGCTCCGCCCGGCGCGAGTTGGATTATCGTGTGAACGTATCCACGAGCCGCGGGATGATCAACATGACCAAGTTGGCGAGGGAAAGATAAGCAACTGATAAGAGGAATGGTCGCTCCGCCGTTTTCCGCTGGGACGTGTTTATCGATAATCCTGCCAAGACTTCGGTGGTTTATCTAATCGATAATGTTTCCAGATAGCCTTAGCTGATGTGAGACCATCTTGGTGAACATGCCATTATGAGGTATCATGGTTAGAATATCATATCTTTACCATGCTACTTGAAGCTATCTGTCTTGCTAATCCATTGAGCGATCCAGAGGGCATAAAATCACCTGGATAGAGATTTTTCTCTGCTAGTAAACACACGTATTAACCCGTTCCGTTTCAAGGTTGTCAATGTAGAATTGAAGTGCGACTCGGTCTACCATAATCACGACTAGTTGGGTATTCCAGCGGTTCTCTCCGCATTCTCAAGAGCGAACTTGGCAATATGAGAGGGCCTCCTGTCGAAAAAGCTGTCAACTTGCACGTGAGTACAATAAACCTTGCAGGAGTAAATTGACGAGAGCTAGAAGTGAAAACTCGCACGCATCCTTTCTTCTATTGCATTCTGCCAGCGAAAGAAGGTGATGATTAGCAGATGCAGTTGATTGGTCACGAATTTCCTTGAAAGACTTGACAGTGAACTGTGCGTATAGAACCCTGAGGAGCCTTTTGAAGGTTTGGCATGGATCTTGATATGGGCTTTTGCGATTCATGGCGATGGTGCGGTCGGTGCCCGGCCAATGAACTTACCACGCGTGGGAAACGTCAAAGTGGCGCGCGTCCTCTTTGCCATCACGTCAGCCTTCTAATCTATTCCATAAGGCTAAATAAGGTTATCAGATCTCCACGATTCTCTCATTGGCACACGTAGATTGAGCGCCAACGGCGTAATGCCACATATCTCTTTATGTGTCTTGTAGCAAGCTCGTCAAGCCACATCTTCAACTCCCAACAACCTTATCTCCCTGTTGGATGGGTAGGTCGGAGGCCTGGGGTTATTCTGGCTGGAAATACTAGGGGATACAAGCCAGCGAGGAGGGCAAAGTCACAACCTGGTGGATAGGGCATTAACCCTAAACTTAATATTGCGTAGCCGAGATCTTAACAACAGCGATTTGGCCAACGAGGTGGCATAGTGAGAGGTTCGTGAAGATGCACTATGGTGAATAATCTCATCTCATAGATTAGGGGGCGTAAGCCATGTATACAGAAGCTTTTCCCCCCGCCGAACAGTTGTATCATGATCACAGTCAATACATGTCTACTCACCAGTCGTACGTGATACCTTGATCGGTATTGCAGACACGAAGACTCTCGCAGTCGTTACGGTTGATCAGTAACCAGATATCACATCTTGGAGTCCTATCAAATTGAATTTGGAGACTCAAGCACCTTGTATTCTATACAGGTATACCAACCCGATGGAGACAACTTGCTCCCCTAGTTCTGACAGACGCGTAACGAAACCTTGAATTTGCCACTACAAACCCTCCTTCCCTTTGATGCGTGTGTGATACCAGTGCGACAATCACACCTACTTAAGATCTCGCTTCCCCCCTCCTGTCCCCAGAAATGGAGCTCAGAATCACGTTTTGATCAAGTACTCTTCCCGTCATCATTTCCTTTCCCCAGATCCTTCCCCACCTAAACATCCTAGTCCACACTGCTTGAAGATGTACTCCGACCTTATCTCTCAAGTCATACTCATCCTCGGGTTCCTGGGGTACGTCGCTGCCAAAAGTTCTGGCTGCGCGCACCCCTGTATCCAGCTTCCCCAAGCCCATCACCAACCCTGGCTCTGCCCCGCCGGCATACCCAAGCCTCGTTATTACTACGGTAAATGGCCTACTCCAGAGGAAGAAAACTTTGCCAAAGCACTCATCGGCCCTGTCATAAGGCAAGAGCCTTGCGGCTGGCAGGCTGATGGCAAACTCTGCAGAGCTTCTCAGAACGCTCAAGTCACCCTTAGTCTTGTCTCTTCAAATCCTCTCACCGTCAAGGTTAGTATCAACAACAATGATGACTACCCAATCACCTTTTGGACGAGGTACTCTCCGCTCAGCCAGTATGCCTTTGACTATGGGTACTTCAAGATCAACGCCCCTGGTCAGCAGCCCAATGCTGCGGGGATCGCACCCCCGCCAGAAGGGTACAGGCCAGAAACTGCACCTGAACTTTCCGTCATCGCCCCTGGCGAGGCTTTGGAGGCAGATATTGTCCTGAACAACCCCAACCATGTCTTCCATCAGATGGTAAAGAATGGCGGTGATATCGAAATCAGTATGACTGGACTGTGGAATGGCTTCTGGTCGCAACTGCACCTGAAGTCATGAATAGCGATCTGAGTTTTTCCTGCAACAACATCTGGGACATCCTGGGCCTCACTTGGTCATCGTGTAATAAGCTCTTAATACGGTTTCCTAAGCAGCATTATGTCTCCTCGGAGCCGAATCATTCCGCCCCGAGACATGGGGAGCCTGAAATCAGTGCGGGTCATCAGCCTATCTACGGCGATGATTCTTCACGTGTCAGTTCCGATGTTAGAGTTGAGACGGAGGGAACTTCAAGAGCACAGGAAACTGAGTCTACAACTTCAAAGGACAAAGCGAAGTCTAAAGAGAGCTATACTAGTGGACAGTCAACCACTAAATCGTCAGCGTATAGAAGGCCGGAAACGAGACTCACTATTCTTCAACGGACTCGACAGCTGCTAAGTCCCCAAAATAGGGTCCGCTTCCAACTGAGTCATCCGAGGATACAAGATCAACAGGTGCCTCGCTTTCTGATACAGAACAATTCGCGACCACACCTGCACCATTTTCTGTTCTCCAGACACGCGCCGAGGAGCCCAGAGCGACAGATGCTAAGCAAAGCTGGGCAATAATAGCATCTAAAACCACTAAGACAGTATCTCCACGCTTAGTGCAAGAGGATTGTCGAGACAAATGCAAAGATCATTAGAAGCTATCTAATCGTTCCTCGTATAGACCTAGTTTTTTTTTTTTTTTTTTTTATATATATTTAAATTTTTTTTTATTTTCTTACTCATATTTATTTTAACTTTAT
>JAAQRH010001079.1:0-15147 GCA_013186785.1 Fusarium pseudonygamai
TAAAATAATAAAAAATTATAGCTAAAATTACTTTTAATAATTCTCTAATTTTATATAGCTTTAATATACTAAGCTAAGGGAAGGGTAAAAGTAGGACTATTACTTAAGCTATGCTATCTAGGTTCTAAAGGGATATATCTGCCTGGCAATTTCATAATATTATTTATTGCATCCTCAATAAGCTAAGATGGGGTTGTGGATCCAGATATGCGAAGGATCACTCAGGATCGACAAGCTGAGACATATTTGCCCAATTCTCCTCCCCTGACTGGTCAATTCGCGAGATCTGCAAATCCTTCTTAAGCATAAGGATTAAAAAGGATCTGATAACGAGTCAAGAACATACGAGTGACTGGACTTGGCCGACTCAAAACAAGGCACTTGTGCAGAGCTCAAAGCTAGTAGAAGCTGGTATTTTACGTGCCTTAGCATTACCTCATGCATCTGTATTAGAGAGGAGGCTGCGTCACTAATAGAAATCTATATAAACCGCGACAAGACTGATGTTTTGCAGCTTGAAGAAATGCCTCATCAGCTTGACACCAGTGATCAAACAGACGGCCAAGTGTGCTGTCGTTATGGTGCGAATTGGCCCGATATGTTATTGCATTAAATAAAAATCTTTAAAGTTGTATTTTTAAGACGCCTCTATGAACCAGTACGGCAACGTGAAACTGTAACTTGATATTCATGTCTACTGCTGTCAATCGTCATTAGCTTTTATATCCCAACAAGCTACTATATTGCCGAGATACTTTAACTTGCATTGCTTTTTGCCCTCAGTGCTTAGGCCCGAGTCCGCGACTTAGGCAAAACACATTAGCGAAGCATTGAGATAATATGTCTAGCCAAATGGAGTCACATATGCCTTTGCCATTTCGGCCTGTTCTCATTCTACCATAGAAGATCAGCAAAACAGGCACCAATCTGGGTCATCCCACCTTCAACCAAAGTTTGCGAGACGATTGGAACGCATAAAAGCTTCTCCTGAATTACCCCGCCATGTTATTACCCTTGGATTGTTTAATGGTGCGAGTGTAGACACCCTGGTCTTCTACAGGCTCCTCCCACCGGAGTTTCCCCACTAGACACAAATCCTCCAGTAGACTGAAGCCTCCCACCGGAGAGACATATTGGACTTGTACCGGGACTTTTAGAGTAGGCAGACTAGAGCGGCCTTACTGAGCATTGCTTCAGAGGCTTGAAGGCCAAGAATGGCTGAAGCAATGCCGGACGCCTCATCCGCCCCCATGGGGTAGACGATGCGGGAACCAGCTAAGCTGCCGAGTTCCGTGACGCCACTAATTTGTCAAAGTATAAGTATGCTTTCAATTCCATAACACATTTCCATGGCTTCTCGTTCAACCCTCTACACCACAACAAGATCTTCACTACTCATTCAAATCCTAGCATCTTGAATCCTCCTCAAGGTTCTCAACTTGCTGTGACTATGCGGTCTCTGAGTATCAGCGGCCTGTTGGCCTTGGCAGCGCTACCTCAGCTGGGCCTTTCATCCACCCTTGAGCGCCGCCAAACATCGTCCAACACGGCTACAGTCGACCTCTCCAAGGGTCGTGGATCACCGAAGCACTTGGCTTCTGGATTTATCTACGGCATTCCTGACTCCGGGTTTGGCCAATCCCCAAGTCAGATCCCTGATCACTTTTACACCGACATGGGCTTTAACTATGCCCGTGCCGGAGGCGCACAGATGAGCGAGGGCGGCTGGGTTCGGGGTCTTCAAGCCTATGCCGCGCGATTCAATTCGACTAAGCAGAACTATCTGACCTCTCGCAAGTTTGGCGCCAGGTTCCAGCTCTTGCCCCACGATATCTGGGGCACTGATCATGCAACCTCAACCACGGCTTGGCCTGGCGATAATGGCGATTGGACAGATTACGACAAGTTCTTGGACCAACTGCTTGGTGACTTGCAATCTAACAACATGCTGGATGGCTTGGATATTGACATCTGGAACGAGTGAGTGAAATGTTTATCATGCTACAGGCCAGTATTAGTTCTGACACAGCACAAACAGAGCAGATGGTTACTTTTGGCGCCGCAGCCAAGATCAATATCTGCAGATGTGGAATCGCACTTACAAACGCATTCGGTCTTGTACGTCTTGACGAGTTTACCACGGAGGAAATCTACTAACTCTAGTACTTTTACCAGCCTCTGCATTTAAAAATGTTCCCCTAGTTGGCCCCTCCAGTGCTGGACAGCCTTCGACCTCGAACAGTTGGTGGGTGGCATTTGTGAAATACGTCATGGCGAACAAGGTGGTTCCCGACCAGTGGACGTGGCATGACGAACCCGGCGATGTGGCCAATGACCATGGTAACTGGCAAACACTTCGTCAGCAGTACAATGCACCCGACAACCAAGTCAACATCAACGAATACGCCACCTTCTCGCAGCAGGTTGCTACAGGTGCAGCCTGGTGGATCTCACGTCTGGAGCGATACAACTACATCGGGCTTCGCGGAAATTGGCTTAGCGGATGCCACTTGCACGACTTCCTGGCGTCTCTGCTAGGCAAGTCCGATGACAACAGCTGCACTGGCGGAGGGTACGTCCCCAACGGCGAGTACCAAGTCTACAAGTATTACAACCTCAACATGACAGGCACTCGAGCCACCACGACCGGGAGCGGGGACGGGAAGCTGGACGTGTATGCAACTATCGGGAAAGACAAGGTTCGCGTTTTGACCGGCGTGAACATCGCCACTGGTACGTGGTACATCACCATCAACAACCTCAGTTCCGTGGGTCTCCCAACTTCAGGCAGTCTCGCTATCCATACCTATGGATTTGTTGATAATGGCCACTATGGAGGAGTCTCAGCCCCCACTGATCGAGGAGTGAATTCGCATACCTACTCTGGAAACTCCGTGACGTTTGCTGTTTACCAGACAGATGCGGATAAGAACACTGCTTGGACTTTTGAGTTTGCAGTTGGTCGTTGATAGCAAGATGCAATTGGTTCGGATAGTTTGCATTTGGTTCGCCATACTAGCACTTGAAACATAGCCAAATCGAGGAAGTTTATTATCAGGAAGTCAGTGCCCTGATTACCTTTATCTTGTTGGCGTGGTTGGGTCTTGTGAGCGCTGCCGGCGATGAGGGTTTCTTAGGTTTTCGTTCCTCCGATTTCGCCTCGCATGAATAATACCTTGTTTCTCAAGGTTACCCGCTTCGGCCCTAGTAATGCATTCAGTAATTAGTGGTACACGTTTGCGACTAATGGCTAATGCATCCCTAGTCACGTTGACTAGCATTTCACATACTGTTTATTGGGAACTTGTGTATATTGACTAAATACTAACGCCGAATTGCCGTGAATTTGGGCAAAATGGCAACTGGCTTCCTATTATGGCCGACAGTGCGGAGCAGGTGAATCCTTCAGAACCCCGCCAGCCTCGTATTATGCTCGGTTGCAGCTTATGGACATGGTCGAAATGGAGACTCCTCTGGGCATTTATCTGATGACTCTCGGAGAAGGGACTTTAGGGGGAAAGGTATGGGCAAAATACCGTTGAATAGTCATTTGTCTAATGTTTTAGTATGTACCTCACTGTAGCTTGCAGGATTGATCTTGCAAGTTAGCGTACGTTAATATCTTTCAAACACACCATTAACCCATGAAACAGTGTGTCAGCCCACTGCACATCGATGGATCTCCTGACCCACAGCGTTGCAATCTCCTTCCCTGCACCGTCAGCATGCGTGTTCCGTATACCTGCGCTGTTTTTTTAGGATTAGAAATGTACATAAAAGCAGCAAACTCTGCTCTTTAATCCCTCCGGTTCATTGACAAACCAACGGTCAACAGTTTGGTAGTCGAACATAGTTCACTATGGTTCTTGTTTCTCGTCTATTCCAGGGCCTTGGCCTCGCAGCCTTCGCTGCTACAATTTGTCAAGGTGCTGCCCTTGACAGCCAATCGCTCGCTGAAAGAGCCTCCTCGAGCGATCGTCTGGTGTTCGCTCATTTCATGGTACGCATTTCTACCCGTCACCTCCATTCTAAATTAACATCTCGAGATTGGGATTGTTGGCAACAGACAAAACTCTGCCGACTATGACGATGATATGAAGCGCGCAAAGTCCGCTGGTATTGACGCCTTTGCCCTCAACATCGGCACCGACGATTACACTGATGCACAGCTCGATTACGCCTATGAATCTGCCGACCGTAATGGCATGAAGGTCTTCATCTCATTCGACTTTCACTTCTGGTCAGTTGGTGATGCAGCCGCTGTTGGTCAGAAGGTCAAGAAGTATGCCGACCGCCCAGGTCAGCTACGCATTGACAACAGAGTTTTTGTGTCCAGTTTCGCAGGAGATAACCTCGATGCGAACGCTGTCAGAAGTGCTTCTGGCTCTAATATCTTCTTCGTCCCCAACTTTACTCCTTGGGGAGGCTCCACCAATGGTATTGATGGTGCTCTGAACTGGATGGGCTGGCCAAACGATGGTAATAATAAGGCGCCTAAGGATGGTAAGAGTGTCAGTGTCGCCGATGGTGACAAGAGTTACGCGAACTGGCTTGGAGACAAAAAGTACATGGCTCGTAAGTGTTCCTACTCTGTATACTTGTGCAGGTGACTGACTCATACCTAGCTATCTCGCCCTGGTTTTTTACTCACTATGGCCCTGAGGTCGATTGGTCCAAGGTTAGTTCCCTCCTGTAACGGAAAAGGAATGGTTAAAAGAATAACAATATCAGAACTGGGTCTTCCCGAGCGGTTCACTCATCTTTGACCGCTGGAACGAGGTTATCCAAAAGGGCTTCCCCATGGTTGAAATCATTACTTGGAACGACTATGGCGAGTCTCACTATATCGGACCCCTCAAAAACAAACACACCGACGATGGAGCATCCAAATGGTCCAACGATATGCCTCACAACGGTTGGCTTGACCTCTCTAAGCCCTTTATCGCCGCATACAAGAACAAAGACACCAACGTGGCCAAGTATATTGAAAAGGATCAGATCATCTACTGGTATCGCCGTAATCTCAAGGTCCTCAACTGCGATGCTACCGATACAACCTCCGGCAGAGAGCCATCTAAGCCTAATGAGAATTATTTCCAGGGTCGCCCGGATGGATGGCAAACAATGGAAGACACTGTCTACGTCGTGAGTCTGCTCCAGTCTGCTGGAACAGTCATCATAAAATCAGGCAGCAACACTGTTACGAAAGAGGTTCCTGCTGGAGCTACTCTTATCAAGGTCGATGCCGGCCTTGGCAAGCAGACATTCACTCTCAAGCGTGGCAGCACCAACGTCTTGTCCGATACCTCACTTATGGACATCACTTCCGTCTGCCCCTGCGGCCTGTACAACTTTAATGCCTATGTTGGTACCGTTGCCGCCGGCTTTTCTGACCCTCTCGACAGCAGTGGTCTCGCGTCGTTGACTGTCGGTCTGCATGTCACAACCTGCCAGCCAAAGCCTTCTCTCGGAACCAACCCTGCTTCTCCGACACAGGGAAATGACCCCCCCACGACGACTGACACAGGGAACGGAAAGGCTTGTATTGAGGGTGCTGTGGCTGACGGTCAAAGTGGCAACTATCTTGGTCTCTGCAAGTTCACTTGCGCCTACAACTACTGCCCACCAGCTCAGTGCAAGTGTACCAAGTATGGAACAGCTGTGTCACCCCCAGCTTCGAGTGGCCGCGAGGGATGCCCTGCTTCAGGTCTCGGGGACGATTACAAGGGACTATGTAGTTATACTTGCAACCATGGATATTGTCCAGATACTGCGTGTAGATACTGTTAAGCAAAGCTCCATCTAGACCTCTCGTCGGTCAAGAATTCTTTTCCTTGCCGCCCCTTAAGCCTCACAAATAGTTCTGACTGCTTCCAAAACTAGGCGGCATGTGTATGTCACTCTGAATGATCTGAAACCCACTCAATCTCGAATGACGGAAGACCTGTGGGTTTAGCTTGCCTATCTCCATGAGAGAGATATTTTTACCGATGCAAGTCCGAGATTTGTGTCCAAACTGCAGGGCAAGACTTTAGGTTAGTTGTTCGCTCCTGAGACACTAGATTACGTACGGCAATGAAGCTGCGATCCATGAGACTCAGCCACTCTGGCGAAGCCTGCAGCCATCTCTCATGTCGAAAGATCCGGGCGTCGTGACCAAAGACACCCATGTCCATATGCATCAGTGGCGCGGAAGTACTGATGTTAGTGCCAGCATGAAGAGTGTAGCCACAGACTTCTGCACCTTCTTCGGGTACATATCTCTCCAAGGGAAATCCTACGGCAGGGTGCATTCGCATAGTCTCCTTCAATGTAGCTTGGCTACTGAGTTTGTCAGAATTCGCTGTTACAATGGGCTTTCTGGTGGACTAACAAGTATGGCAGTTTCAACGACTCTTGGTATGCCACATACTCTGAGAGGTGGCCAGCTTGATCAGCCTTGTCAATTTGGTTTTGTAGTTTTTATGGACATGGGGAGTTCTTATGACGAAATAAACTACAGCACTTAGAGATATACCAGTGGTATCACTCCCAGCGGGACTGTCTCGAGATTAGCAACAGTGATATAAGAATGGTGACGCATAAGTACGCATAAATTGTTCTAGAGATAATTAATCATGTCTCTGTGGGTTATCTTGCCGCTTTTATTTTGTTTATCTCGTAGCTGGGATAGAAAGTCTGTCCTAGAAGGTTCTTTAGGACTGCGATCATATTACTTCGGAAGATCTGCGACTTTGCGGAGGATCTCCAAGGCGCTAACCCCGATATCCTGTCGACGATGTCTGGTGCCACTACCCCGCACGAATCAGCATAGCCTTGAGAATAGCTCTGGTCTACTGCAGAGTGGCTTGAACCTCACCGATAGGAGGATACTTGAGTGAATCCCGGTGGTTGCGCGGGGACCGTGATGGTCTTGGGAACTTCAAAGCAATACGCGGTATCTTGGGGTCTTCACCATGAGTAGTATTTCTAGTAAGTCATGTTGATACATACGATTTAGTGAAGACGATGAGAAATACATGTTCACGACATGCAGATGACAAAGCAAAGCAAGGTAGAATTTTAACTTGAATTGACCCAACGAACTCTTTATGTACACTGATGCTGATTATACTGGCTTTTATATCTCCAATAGACTGTCATTTTGCCTCCACAACTCTACTTCAGCTCATATTGTTTCTTGCCTTCGGCGCTCAATCCCAAGTCCACAACTTCCTTATCCTCACTAACAACCTTTCTCAAGTCGCCGAAGGGCAGAATGACAACAAGTGACTTCCAAGGCGCTTGGAAACCAGAACTCTCATCCTTGGAAAACTTGACCTTGATCTCAGACTCCGTAGCCGAGTAAGCAATGATGTAAGAAGATATCTTATTCTTGGTTGAGACAGAGGTACCATCATCCTCATACCACGTTGTCTCATACCACTTGCCATCACGAGATGCCTTCTGAGGAGGGAAGATCTCCACGCCCCGGTAGTCATCAAGAGGGAGATTTGCCACGTTCTCCTTCTCACCAGGAGAGAGAACCTGTACGTCTCGGCCAACAGCGACGGCACGGCCAACCTTGCCGAGAACGGGGATGCCAGCACCATGCCACTCGACGTCAAGGTCAACCCATTGGCCAGCCTCAAGATACTGGTATGGTGCATTTAGGTTCAGGTATCCCTCATCATCATCTGACGCCTTGGGGAGGTAGAACTTGACCTTGCTTGCTCCAGCCTCGAAGACACCACCGACGAGCATAGAGTCACCGAGCCAGTACTGCTTCTCTCCATCGAGCAGCTTCCAGACTTCAGGGTCAGATTCGTAACCCCAACCGATCCATCTCTGAGGTGGTGAAGCAGTCTGATGACTCTCAAGAGAAAGAGAGTAAATGTAGGGAATCAAGGCATATCGACGCTTGATAGTCTTGCGGACAAGATGGGTGATAGATGGGTGCATCCAAGGCTCAATGACATCGCCGATTGAGTTGTCTTCGCCTGTCTTGAAGCAGTTGATGGCAAATCGAGGAGAGTAAATACCAAGCTGGACCCATCGAAGGAGAAGTTCAGGGTCAGGCTGAGGACCCTCGAAGCCACCAATGTCATGTCCGTAACACTGCATCAGGGAGAGGCCAGCGTTGAGACCGAGAGCAGTCGAGCCTCTCATACTATCCCAGCTAGTAGTGTTGTCACCGCTCCAAGAGCTGCAGGCGTAGCGCATAGTACCGGCTGTGGCACTGCGAGTGAGAACGAAAGGTCGCGAGTCGGGGTTGACAGCGAGAAGAGCATCGTGAGATGCCTTGCCGTTGAGCTCAGTGTGTAAACTGCGACCCCAAAGGCCGACTTGAGGTCGCTTCTCAAGCCCTTCTGGAACCTCAAGTACATCCTTGCTGACGTTGAGAGCGCACTCCCATTCGTCATCGGGGATCGTGTACTCGTTGTTGTCATTCCACATGCAGTCGATACCCTCTTCTGCAAGCTTCTTGATTCCATTGTACCACCAGTTGTACCCGGCCTCGGAAGTAAAGTCGATATGACCACCGTTGGCTCTCTCACCTCCTCCAGCGCTCCAAAGCTTGGTGACAGCTGGTTCCTTGGTATGAGGATCAAGGAAGAGGCCACCAGCATCCTTGAGCTTCTGGTACTCGGGATGACTGGAAACGAGATATGGCTTCACGTTGGCAATAGTACGCATACCCAGCTTATGGAACTCCTTGATCCATTCCTCGGGCTCGGGGAAGCGGTGGCGATTCCAGGTGAAAACGTGTCGGTTCTTGGGGTGCTTCTCAGCCACGGTGTATCCAGATGACATCTGGTAAGCGGAGCAAGGAATGTCGTGCTCCTTCATCTTGTGCGCCAACTCAATCAGGGCTTCACCAGCAGGGGGATCATCAAGCATAGAGTACTTCATGCCTCCAGAGAGATAACCAAAGGCCCAGCGAGGAACGAGGAGAGGATAACCGGCGAGATCAGCGTAGGTCTGAACAACTTCTTTGAGAGTCTTTCCAGTGATGATATACTCTTCCAGGCCTCCAAAGTCCTGACGATAGACCTTGTAGAATCCCCACATACCATCCATCTCAGAGCCGATGGAGTATTCTCCTCTTGTATGGCTGGTGGAGAACATGGCCACGCAGCCTTGAGGTGTAGCATTGATCAAGAGGGGGATGTTCTTGTAAAGAGGGTCAGTTCGGTGGGCATCATATCCAAAGCTATCGGTTGCTGATATTTGGAAGCGGCGACCAGAGAGGTCCATTGGTGCAGCCTTTTCTCCAAGGCCGACATGGAACGTCTTGCGGTTATACTGAGTGTAATGAGCGACACCGTCGCCATTGACGGCATAAGATCTGTTGTCAAGATCTTGAAGAATTGGTGGCTGCCCATCGAAGCCTACAGAGACAAGAGGAGTCTCTCCAGCATAGTCGACATTGGCAATCACATCACCAATCTGGATCTTGGTTCCCTTGTCATTCGATGTGACTTTTGGCTGAACACCATCTAGCTTCGTCTCAGCACGAGGGACACTGGGGCGAGGCGGTAGAGGATGGGTAGCGGATGTGAAGGTTGTTCTGAAGACGTTGGGACGGACGGCTTCAAAGTTGAACTCAAAGGGCAGAGTGGCATCGTTGCAACGCAAGTGGACAGACGGCTTGGTGCTGTCTTTGCCAGCTGCCTCGACAGTCCACGAAGAAGGAATGCGCTCACGTTGAGGCATGATGAAATAATGCTCAAGCTCTGATGTAAGAAGTTAAGAGTTGATGATTGACGGAAGGTAATAGAGGAGGGAATGTGCCTCTTTTAACTTGTCTCAACATGCACTCATTGCCGGACTCGGGATGCAAGTATCGCCTCATTTACAGCCAACGTCTACCGAAAGAAAGCCAAAATCGGGCTTGCTTCATTTCGTCCGGCGCCATCCCCGGAGAACTCTGGCCATCTCCGTTTCTGTGCTGCCGCGTGACCTGTTTAGTACTAAACCCCTCACGATCGAGTCGGAGAAAACACCAAAAAGTCCGATAACTTTGCCGAGCGTCCCCACGGGGTAAAATGCCCACTCCGACAGCCAGCAACGGCATTATTTCTGAAGATCAAATAGCCCGATTGACCTCCGACTGCTTTTGAGCCAGTTCCCCTAACACTGATGAATATTACAGTGTTTAATTCAGGCATTAAACAACTGATATCAAGATCATAATGTAACTACTCCGGAGAACCAAGAATTAAGCTCCACATACATTTCTCTTAGGCCTATCAGCAACTGGGGATTATATTCCTGCCTGAGGCGTCAAGACAAGACTTCGATCCTGGATTTCCCCGCGCCAACATGATTCGCCAGAGAGAAAATGATCATCACGAGAAGCGTGTTCCGGCCTTCAATATCAGTCTAGGCTCACATATTAAGATGAATCGAGATCAGCATGTCACAAATTCAACAGCCTTTAGAAGGGAGAACCTCACAAACAGCCCCATCCTCACGGATCCGTAAGAAAAGATTACCGGTACAGCCGCTTTGCTTTTGAGACCAGCGAACCTCGACATCTAGTTATTGCCTGTGCCCTGTGATGAAAGAAGCTAACATACGCCTTTAAGAAAGCATGCATAGCTTGTCGTCAGAGCAAAGTCAGTAGGCACTTAGGGAACTCTCTGGACATACGCAGCTTACATCTTGAGCAGGTCAAGTGCAATGGCTCACGGCCATGTTCTCGGTGTGTATACTGTGTAGAAGGCTGTAGACTCACAGTGCTGATGAGCAATATAGGTGTTGTCAACTTCAAAAGACATGCCAATTCGTCGAGAAACCAAAAGAGGACCATGAACTGTTTGGCTTCCTTATCGCCGCTGACAAGAACGTTTCTAATATCGTCACAGAAAGATCGAGGCGCTCCAAAGAGAGATCGAGTTTCTCAAGTCAAGACTGCAAACAACTCCGGCACCTATGATGGAATGCTCACCTACTGCCTATCCAGCAGAGGTCCAGACGCCATTTCTGGCAACGAGACGTACGGACATTCCGGCTCATGGGGTATACACACCGGCACAAGCACAAGTTCCGCCACAACCCGTGGCATCGACGAGCACGAGCTCACCAGATACTGCCACATTCCTTACCAGATCACAGGGAAGATCCAGGTCAGCCTTCGAGACCGATACAATAGCTCCGACAACTGCTGAACTCGGGATTGAGATGAAGGATGACGAGGCGCAGCTGTACTTCAACGCCTTTTTCTCTGGCTGTGACCGCTACGTTCCTGTTTTTGACCAGCGCTTTGACACGATAGAAGCTATCCGCAACAATAGTTCTTTACTATTTATCACAATATGCTCAGTTGGATGTCGTGTTCTCAACGGCGCAAGCTCTAGATGGCGAGCTCTTGCACTCCAGAACCAACGCATGCTCAATGTCGCTATCGTCAATCCGTTGATGGGAAGCCTTGAGACGGTGCAAGCAATACTCGTCCAAGCTTGCTATGCGGGAGAGAGGGCACTCCTCATTGCAATTGCGACGCGTATGGCCTTGGATCTTGGATTCCCTGAAGCCTACGATACACTCATTGCAGAAGCCGTCTTGGGAGAAATGCAGATGGACAACAGTGACCAAACTACCTACAACCACAACATTATGCGCATGCGTAAGACTAGGGTCTGGCTGCATTTATTGGTGATGAGCTACATTCTACATGTGGATGCCGGTGGAATGCCAACGTTCAAGTTCCGAGGTGCTTCACGCAGATGCAGAGTCCTCCTACAAAGTCCACTCGCTACCGGGATGGATCATTATCTATTTGCTCAAGTCGAGCTCAATGTCCTTCGCGCCAAGATATATGCGTCCTTGCCCCAGGGTACCAATCTGAGTGACGAAGAGATTCTCGATCTTGTGAAAGATGCCAAACTTGACATCGATGTCTGGTTCCAGGACTGGATACGCATCTCACAGCCTCATCACGACTTAATGCCTTGGTTTGTGCCTAATCTCTCTGTTCAGCGCTGCTGGGCTGATAACATGGCTCTTTGCCGTGCGGTGAGGGCTGCAGGCGTGGAAAACGTCAACGTCATGTCACCCATCCAGAAGAACATCTTATCAATGACCAAATCTTCGCTTCAGCAACATCTTGATATCATCATCCAAGAACCAAGGATATATCTCAAGAGTATACGGTATGCAATGGATTTTGTCTGGGCTAAGAATACTTTCTGCTGCCTTCTTCTTCTCAAGCTGTCTGCTTTGCTCCCCGACACAGATAAGTTGCAGACACAAGATCGCAGCGATGAGCTTGTTATAAAAGCTAGCATCTTGCTACAGGAGCTGGAGCAAGTCGCTGCCGTAGGACACAAAGACGACACTCGATCAAATACCAGTTCACTATACCTCCAACTTTTGAAGACGAGTATACAGAAGTACAAGCGCTGGCTAGGCCAAGACGAAGGAGGCCCCAGAGGAGGACAGTCAACCTTTTCTCTGTCCCAAGAGAGGAACTGCGATAACGAGCTTGAGTCCTTTGTCCCAGACCAGTTTGTCTTCGAATGGGACTTTCCAGGTCTGACCCTGTTTTCGTCTCCGATCAATGAAACTGGTTGGATCAATGAACTTCTCGCGGGAGCACAAGAGTTTGGAGAAAATGGAAGCAGCATCAATTGGGCTCTAATCGACTTTTCTATGTGAAAGAGTCTGCGGAAACGAGATGGCTATTGTGGCATAGAGGACAGGACACTGTACTCTGCGACTCTGCAAGCTGCAGTAGCATAACATCTCGCTGCGATTACCTGGAAAACGATTGTCATCCTGCTCTCACTTGAATCGCTGCTTATGGACAGCTTCGAAATAGGGAGGGCGTGTGAGCGGCTATGCCAATCAGTCCGTACTGCCTGCTATCTGTTGCCTTTACCTATTTAGTTTAGTGTCAACCCAACTGAAACCGATAGCTAAATATTGATTTACATCTAGACTTAAAAGCTAGACCTTACTGAGGCAATTGGATATTCGGATATTCGGATATAGGTACCTACAATACCATCCTATCGGCCCATGTAATTTTAGGTCCGCTCAGAACGGGTAAAACTGTACCGGCTGTTCGCTATATGTCGGCCATTATCGGCGAAAGTCAGAAAGCGAGGCCGAGAGTCAACCTCCGATTCCTCGATCACCACGGCGCTCTGGGCTCGCTGAGTGGGACTGTGGAGAGACGCGGGCTAAACATGAGTTCATCGCACTCGGACATCCGTTCGTGCCGACCTAACTCGCGAGCGACCGGTAACTCTGAACGATATCACGATGGAAATATCGCCACGAGTTTATATATAAATATGTTAGCAGAGCACCCAAACTCTACAAGAAAATGCTTCACGGTAGACTCAAGCATCTAACGAATATTGGAGATATAATCGCAATTAGAGACCGTTCGTCTTACTTCACCCTTAAGCTTAAAATCATGGAAGCACTCAAAGCACGATTCCCTGACTTGGCCTTCTGCCCCCTTCGAAAACCAACTGGGTTTGATCCCGCTACGATTCACTTACCTGTTGGCCACGTCAAAGCGGAAGGTCGGCGACCCTTCACCGTCGAGTCTGTCTTCGCCAGAGACGTGGAAGTACTTATGCGTGACGGCATCAAGATCTACTCTGATGTGTTTCGGCCCGCGAACTCAAGCGATCCGGGTGGCCAGGTCCCTGCCATTATAGCATGGAGCCCTTATGGAAAAGATAGCAGTATGCCTTTCATCTCACACATTCATGCGGATTACAAACAGCTGATTGATACAGAGGGCCACTCATACGATCATATGGGACCGTTCCGCTGTGGTCTCAGGCTGGATCAAACTTCCGGATACGAAAAGTTCGAGGCTCCTGATCCAGCCGACTGGTGTGCTAGAGGCTATGCCGTCATCAACCCCGACGCTCGAGGCGCTGGGTTCTCTGAAGGAGATATCGCCCAGTGGGGAGATCAGGAAGCCTTCGACTTGCACGACCTTATTGACTGGGTTTCTAAGCAACCATGGTGTAATGGCTGTGTTGGTACGGCTGGAAACTCTTGGCTTGCTATCGCACAGATCAACGTTGCTGCTCGAAACCCTCATCCGGCTTTAAAGGCAATTGCGCCGTGGGAGGCTGCGACTGACGGATACAACGACTTCATGGCCCGGGGTGGCATTCCCCGCAGCGGATTCATGAGAATGCTGTATCAGACAATGACTGGTAACAGGGGAGCAGAAGACGGCGGTGCCATGGTTGAGAAACGACCGCTCTTTGACGAGTACTGGGAGACCAAGGTCATCCCAGTCGAAAATATTGACCTCCCAATGTATCTCACAGCATCTTATTCCACCTGTCTTCACTCTCGCGGATCGTTTGAGACTTTCGCCAAGGCAAAGTCCACTCAGAAGTGGCTCCGGGTTCATCATACGCAAGAATGTAAGCTGTCCTCAAGAACTTACGACTCATCCAACTGATGACGTTAGGGTACGACATATATCGCAAGAAGAATAACGACGAGCTCCAGAAGTTTTTCGACAGGTATTGCAAAGGAATCTCGAATGATTGGGAGCAAACCCCAAGGCTTCGACTGTCCCTTCTTGGCTTTGACGGCAGTCCAGCAAAGACTATCGTGGAACGCGCTGAGGCCGCCTTTCCAGTCCCGGGAACCGAGTATCGCAAATTCTTCCTCGACGCTACGACTTTGTCGTTGTCACTCGAGAAACCAGCAGCTAAATCAAGCACCAGTTATGAAGCACATCATATGACTGACTGCATAGACTTCAGCGTTCGTTTCCACGAGTATACAGAGGTTTCTGGATATCCTGTAGTCAAGTTATGGATGTCGTGTGACGAGCATGACGACATGGACGTGAACATTCAGATTCGGAAGATTGACGCCAATGGAAAGCTACTTACCAGTCTCAATTACCCATGCCCTGTACCGGCTGAGGATGTCGCCAATACGAATGTCGCCAAGTTTCTCGGTTGCGATGGGATGTTGCGGGCTAGCCATCGAGTTTCGAAGGAGATTGTAGACGGGCTCCCGAGGTATAAGCACAATCGGTTAGAAAAGATCCCCCCGGGCACTATTATAGATCTTGAGATCCCTCTATGGCCTATTGGTATGGTCTTTGACAGCGGCGAGGGAATTGTTCTAAGGGTTGCTGGACATGAGTTGCGACTACCAGAGCTTGAG
>JAAQRH010001083.1:0-25230 GCA_013186785.1 Fusarium pseudonygamai
ATTAGTCTTTTCCTCGACTGGATGTTCTGTAGGTATAATGATGGGCAGATAAGGCTCCTTGTTTTTGCCCTTTTCATTTTCCTCTTGCTTTCTTTGCTCCTCTATTTCTTTCTTTTGGCGATCTTCTTCAACGATTCTTGCGTTGACATTCTCAACTGAAGACTGAAGTACGTCGAGAAGGACTTGAGACGTGATATTAGGCGCTTTTCTCAGTGCCTTTGGTGGGCTGTATTTGTGCCAGTCGAGGTCAACAACATCAAGATCGGGCAATTTCTTGACCGCCCAGGAACCTCGCTGCTCTTGCTTCTCCCCAGAAGTTTCAGAGCCGTTGAAAACCTCGAAGGGACCCTCATAAAAATCGATGTAATCTTCAGGTCCGAAGGCACCAGGCATGAGGGGCTGTTCACGACTCAACCCTGCCATGCCCGCTATTGTTGTCAACATGAAAGCACTCTCGCCCGCATAAAAATATAAAAGGTGTCAACCGGAGAGGTCAACAATAGAATATGCCCCTGGTGAGAAACAAAGCAATGATATGTTTGACTGGTCGAACGGGTCGATAGTGTTGATCATGCGACAGAAAGCTATATACACGAGTTGATGAGTAGAGGGGTGTCCTAGATCTGCAGGTCAACCTACCCGATCCTGGTGGCCCCGTGTAAGCTAATCAACGTCCGTATGCTGGCTGAGAACTCTGTCCATGAAGCATGGGAGCTTCCGTAGGCAAGGGGGTTCCAGTGCCTAATGGTTCTCTTCAGGTCATGACATGACCGATTTGTCACACCACTAACTCAACCAGGCACTTTCTAGGTCCAGAGTCAGCCCTGGGGGCAGTCTTAGAGAGAGGCTATCATGCCATGCCATGGAATGCCTTGGGGATGGAGCAACATCCTGATAGAAGAAAGGCATGTGGCCAATCAGATGCCACATCTCGTGGCACGCTCGCATTTGCCTGGCCATGTCTGGATTTCTACCGCAGAAGCGGGCGAAGTGGCACACGCTGTTTAGAAGACCATTAGGAACGAGGCCGAGTTTCAGCTCATAATATTAGCGTGCCTTAGAACGGTGTGCGTGGTCTGAAGTGGGAGAACTGCAGCCTGAAAGGGGTGAGGCGATACTAATATTAGCGGTTTGGTGTAGCTGTAAGTGGTTGGATGAGTCTCAGCACAAGGCAGATCGGGCGTTAACAGTGGAAGATACTAATAAGTTAGCGGGTTGGGTACGGAGTACCGTACAGTGTAGCTAATGGGACCCGATCCTGCCCGGTCGGTTGTTGGTGGCTATTCCTCAGTCAGGCACATCATGACTTGGGCGTGTTAGAGGTATAAAGGAAGTCGTTCGTATTGATGGTCTTATTTCCATAGTTGGCACCTGTGAACTACCTTCTATCAATTGAGGTGTTAGAGATGGACATCGATCTATTTGTCCTCGAGGTCTCACAAGACAATCAACCAGAACCCCAGAGTTAGGTAGTTACCTTAGTGGGTAAGGTAGGTACCAAAGGTAGATCGAGTCTCCACAATGATACTTCAATATTTCCCCAGCCAAAGATATCTCGACTTTAGTGATTACATCAACACTTGAATTATTCGATCGTGATTAACCTCGACCAAAGCCAATTAATGAAAATGGCACGCCTCTCAGGACTCCAAAAAGAGGTCCTCGCACTCTACAGAAACTGTCTAAGAGAGAGTCGAAAGAAGCCACAAGTAGGTATGAACCGATTATTCATTCGGGATCTCTGTGACTAACATGGGACTTAGGCAACTCGCTCACATTTTGAGAGCTTTGCCAGGTGGGCTACTCCCAAACTTACGGGCTTCTACCTACCTTAGTTATCAATACTCTAATATCTCTCTAATAGACATGAGTTCTCTAGGAACTTGGCTATCGATAAGCGCGACTTTGCCGCCATTGAATTCCTCTTACGGAAAGGACGACGCCAACTTGAGGTCTACGGCTCACCAGGCATCAAAGACATAAAATAGGCGGCATCCGGCAGCTCCTGCCTCTCACTTCAACGTTCAGTTGGATGTATTTGACTGAAACAATGCGGCAAGAGACGGGATGTAAAATTACCTTACCTTATTACCCTGTATAGTACCTACCTACCTTCCAATACTTGGCCGAGCATGTTGTCGGAATCCTCGCAAATCCAACATTACCTCCCTCGGCCAGAATTCTCTCATCCATCATCAGCACAAACTCATTTTATTATCACTCTACCATACCGACATATCCAAGCCATCGTTTCTCTCATACAGTCAGTTCTTTTAAACCCTTATAGCTCGTGTATTGCAGAATGGTCATGTCAGAATCTAACCCCGGCTTTCGCGACTCAAACTTGCCCATCACACGGAAACCTCATTCTGTCAGCGATAGCTCAAGGGCTCGTGGTCGTACCATTTTTAGACCACGACGATCTGTAAGTGTAAGGTACCAGAGAACAAGTCAGCAACAGCATGGCCATAGATCGAATTCATCACCACCCGATGCAACTTCATATATAACAAGCCCAACCAAACAGCCTAGTCACGTTCAAGGAGCGAACGACGGCGCCGTGGAAATGAACTACAATGGTGAAGCAGACTGGATGGATGATTTTGAGCCTGGTTCCGCCGCCTCTGGACCAGGAAAGCAACACAAGAGTTTGCCTACTCGCAACAATTGGCCAAGACGTGATGTATCTTCGAGATCCCAGCACATCTCCAAAGACGACTCGCTACCTTCAAAGGAAGCTCGTAGAGATGTCAGTCCCTTGCATATGTCCGAGGTCGGTATCTCAACACCCCCGAGAAAAGTGTCTCGTTCGACTCTCAAAGGCCACCTATCCGAGATGGAGGCAGACGCATGTCCTGCACCGTTGCACAGTCATGCTGCGGATGCCTTCAGCAATAGTTCTGTTGCACAAGGCCACCAGGATGTAAACGACGAACTCGTGGAGGCCATTTCGAGAAATATGGCCCAGCAACTACAGAGGCTATCAATCAAGAACACAAGCGTTCATGGACGAAGTGGCACCCAACGGCCACTTTCCCGGACCTCGGATAGCCTCGAAAACGAGTCGAGAACCCCAAGTCAAAGGGAAGCTCTGAATAGATTCACTCAAGAGCTGCAGAGATATGCTGAGCAGGCAGGTGCAAAAGGCAAGCTGCCGATACCTACCCCGACTCCACCGCGTTCTTGCACAAGCCTTCATACGATCGCAGCTCTTCTACCCTTTCGTTCTGAGTTTAAGGCTGCCGGTCTTGCGATTACTTCAAAAGATCAAAAGAAACATTCTTCCCACCGGTCTCCTGTTGGTAAACATAGAGCGATAATGAACCAAGCACCACCGTCTCGTGTCGAACAACAGCATATCCTCCAGATGGATGGCAACGCAGGGTGTCCCAGTTCAAGTACAGAAATCCCTTTCCCGGTCTCAAAAGACATGGACGAGTTCAGATATGCAATGGTGGACCAGCCAAAGCCCCATAAGTATCGAAGAAAGAAGGTAAAAGCTGAGCAGAAAGTGCCCCGGACTTGCTGCACTTCTTGTCAACTGGGAGATCTGTGTCAATGCAGTAGTGGCTAGAATTGTCTGCAGCTTACACAGAAACCAAAACCTTTATATTCAGAATCCCTCAACGAGAAGGCTTTAACTGGACCTACGGCCAAGCTTCCCAGACCACGAATGCATACATATCCCGAATGGCCCACTGTCACATCTTTGGAGAGAAGGTCGAATCAGCGGAAGAACCTCGACAAACGGAAGACGAAATCGACTTCCCGAGCGGTACGAAGCGCCCAAAAGGCGAGGCAATCAAACCGGGCTTTTTTCACTGGGCGAGGGACACCTATGATCTGCTCGAGCGTGTCCTTGGAATCGGCAGTCCAAGATAATGCTGGCCCATCTTCAAATAAACACCGCCCTCGTGCAAAGAACGGCATTTATCCATACAGAGATTGTAGCCAAGGAAACGAAGAGGGGAGCCCATGCATCAGATCAGTGCAGACCTCGAGAGATGCCAAGCAGTCCACATTGGTGCAACGTCACCCCAGAAGCCGCCATAGTTTGAGTGCTGATATTGTTGTCCCACAGCAATTACATGTCACAAAAAAGTCCAGCAAACCTTTGCCAGAACTCCCTCACTCAGATCTGTCATCAACAGCTACAGAACAAAGCTGCAGTTTGTCTGTCGAAGATGTCTCACCATCTACACCGGAGAAGGACTTACTTGATAAAGAGAAAGCAAATGTAACATCGGACAGGATAAACAAGTATGGAAGCCCTTCCATATTACCGAATCATGTTACTGTCTGTTCACGAGGCTTTTCTGGTCGAAAGATTGGACGACCAAACGTACCAAAACGAACATCATCCATTCGAAGTCTTCGAGCAGTCAATCAAGATTATGACCAGGATGGAGTCCTAGATCGCGATGTGCTAAGGGGTCTCCATATTGCGTCGTCGGCAGCTTGCAATGAGCAGATTGATTCATTCATCCATGAGAAGACTGGTCTACACATTCGACAATTTCTGGCTGATCTCATACCGCTTGAGAGTCTGGGCAACGAACCAGTGCGGGAATCGAAGAAAGAAAGGTCGAAGAGAAGGCGGGCAGACATCAGGGAGGTGAAGCGACGAGTGAGGAAATCTCGACAGATGAGAGAACGCGCCATGGTCTGATGCTTGGTGGATGAGGCGTGGCAACTCGTTCTCCCACTTCCAGCCATTAATGTGTCTCTGAATCCAACTGACACATCGTTACGCTTGGGTAAGATCAGACGGCAAACCCTCACCAAAGTTTGTATGATTGCGACGTTCTCGTTCAGTCATGTGTCAAGCAATACCGAGTTGTGCTAAGAGTAGATAGTCCTAAGGCATCGATTTCAAGCATGGTGTGTGTTTGGCTACAGGGGTTGACGTATGATGCTTCCCCGCACAACCTCAATTCTTAGCCTCTTTTGAGTTTATGATAAGCACATCAACTCAAGTTGGTGTCGCCATTATAGTCAATTTGATACATCATTAGAATCTCGCCTTTAATCGAAGACTATGGAGTTTCTGCGGTTGTCTCAATCTGACATTCAGGCTGCGCGAGCCAACTTCACCTTTTATGAGAATCATGATGACGAACACTTCCTACGATGTTGGAAGCATCAAACATGCAAAGGTTGTCTTGCAGCTTCACAGTGTGGCTGGTGTCCTTTTGTAGGCTTTCATTTACAAACCATATTGCTTCAACTTGTACATACTCATCGAACTCGCAGACATGGTCGTGTGTACCGAATACCAGCAACATCCCGCTGCTGGCACCAGCTTACAACGAGAATGTCTGTCCACACTGGGCTGAACGCTGGGAATTACGGACAAGGCCGCTCGGGTGCCAGGTTTCGTCAATCACGAGTCTCACTGCCATTGTCACCATTATATCAACACTCGTCTTTGTTTTGCTCATGGCCGGTCTTATGATGGCTATCCGATGGTTCTGGCAATACCACAAGAAACATCCTGGTTGGTGGCGGCTACGGAATCAACGCTGGGCAAGGACGTGGTTACGAGCTGGAGAACTTGAGCCCCTACTACCAGGAAGCTGGCCGGATAATGGAGGTCCCTAGGATAAAATCTCGAGGGCCGACCCACGACTACGAGGTTTAGAAGAGTCACGGTACAGACACCGAGCGATTTTTGCAACTGACACTCGATATCCTTCAACCGGAGCTGACGGGAGGGATAATAGCCACTTCGTCTGCTTCCTGGATCATTGTGTCTGAAGCACCCTCCTCACTAGGCGAGTCTACATAATCAAGGTTGACAGTGACTAGACAGGAATCGAGGATCTTGGCTTTTATGCCAGGATACTTGGACTCGAGCTCGGTGAAGAGCTTGTTGAGTGGCATCGTGGCCGGCAAAGCTTCATAGTCCTTACCAGTGAAAGAGCTAGCACTGGCAAAGTAAAGGACATTGAAATGTCCGGTTGGAGGCCTGGGGACTGAAGACATTGTGGAAGGGAGGCGCCTATAAAATTCTTTGTCGAATGTTAGCCCGTGGCCAGAAACAGAGTTCAAAAACAAGTGGTAAATGAGGGTTTGGGTCAGAGATCTTGGTGATAAAAAGGTACATCAATGTATGCTTCAGGTAATACATGCTAAAAAACATCATTCCAAATAGAATTGCATAAGAATAAATGTGTTGACTTACCAAGAAAGTTGGGAGAGCGTTTGAGTTGTGGGAAAATTGTTGGAGGTGGAAGAAGGAAATCTTAAGATTTGCTCTGGTCGCCCCGCCTAATTTGAGATTAGAAAAGTTGCACGTGACTAGAATTCACGATGTGAAGCGAGGTCAGTTATGGAGACGCAGAATGTCAGAGACAGAAAAAGAGGTATAATATCTCCAGTTGCCAGGTCAACGCTGAGGTTCCAAGGTCGTTGAGATCGTTTCATAGCACTTGTTAATTAGAGAACTCCTGGTATGATCTTTCCTTGCCTGAATTGAGCTGAGCTGAGCTTCGAAAGGATCGGAGCTGCTGGCACAGAGGGAGAATACCACGGAGAAAACAAGAAATGGATTTCACTTTTCTTCGGATTCCAATAATGCAGAAGAACAACTGTTCTGGAATTTTTTCGTTATGCCAGACCAGATCCGTCCGTGTGACTCCTCTAACAAATGAAACTGGAGTGTCATGTGCAGCTCCAGGTCAATGTCCCAGTCCCAATACAAGGCGCGCACGCCATAGCATTAGCATGCATAAACCATCCGTCGTTGGCCGTCTTTCGAGAACCCCATGCTCCCCCAGAATGCGCGTTTATCGTAGTCGTCGGGCCTCGCGCTCGGACTCGAGAAGGCAGAGGATGTCGTCCTCACGGACTGTGGTGGTTGTACGTTAGCATTTGTCATCCTGCATTCCTACTCCGAACCCTCGTTTGTGTGCAGACGAAGGCTTCGAGAATCAAATCGTACCTGGGCCCTTGACGTTTCGGATGATCGATCGGGTCTGGTCGTCCATGAACTCGACGCGGACCTGGGTGACACCACCACGAGAACCTATCCATCTAGTCAGAAAATTCCTTTTCGTTCCCTCGTTTCGATCCTTGTGATATCTTGCTTCATCGATATCAAGTTTCGGGGAGAGACGCACCGGTTCGGCCGAGAACTCGGGTGACCTTGACGAGCTTGACGGGCTGCTTGGAGGCGTCCATTGTTGCGACCTGAAGAACTGGTGAGCTGGATGAGAATGGAAAGCGCGATGGGTCGAGGAGAAGCCGTACTGTTGGGAATTTGGGTGGATTGGGCGGTGGTCGCAAACGTGAGCTGGGGGAAGATAGAACTTTTTTTCGTTTACCAAATCAATTAATCTGGTGTGTCAAACAAAGCCCTTAACCCCACGAGCGGATTAAGAGTTTGGCCGACGATGCTCAGCCACGTGGCGCAGCTTGGGGCGCCACATCCATCCAAAGAATTAAAGACATGAATGATGAGATTTATTGCAAGTGAAAAAGATTATATATTTTGGTTATTTGGCTATCAACAACTCGATTGATTCGTTTCGTCATACTTGGCTTAGTTTCTGGGGTATCAGATCAACGCATCGCTATTCATAATTCGTCCATCCTCTCCTCTAGATCCTTGACCCATTCCTCCATAACTTGCTTATTCTTCTCAATGGACATACTGCCGTCCTTTACAGCCGCCTCAATCTTGACAAGACCTTCGTTCCACTGCTTCAGTTCCGTGGCCATCTCTGCTTGCTGTTTCTCAATGCGGGCCAATGTCTCACTCGCAGTGGCAGCATCCGAATGAATTGCTCTCAGTGAACGAAGTCGATCCAGTAGAGGTGGCAGGATAGGAGTCAAGTTTTCAATCGTAGGGAGGATGCCATACAGGGCATTGATTTTGGCTTCCTGCTCAGTCTCTTCACTCTGAGCTGAGGAGCCATTTCGACCAAGCTCTTCTCTCAATGATCTGGCCTTTTCCCGAGAGTCATTCAGCTTGTCCTGCTCTTGGGCCAGTGTTCGTACACGCCGACTGATTGCATCCAAATTGGCTGTCGAAGCTTCGGCGAGCGTAGAAATCTGCTTGTTCATAGAGTCCAAAGTAGGCAGAATTGCACGAGGAAGACCATTAGCGTCAGACTCTGGCATCAATGAAGCATTGATTCCAAGTCCCCGCTCCAGCATCAATAATCGACGGTCGAAATCAGTTGCCTTGGCTAATGCGTGGCTTTGTTCATACGTCGGTTCGTACATTAACGTATAAGTTGCATCATCTGCGGGAGGTGCCTCGGTCTTCTCTTCAGAATTTGAAGTTGTATTCGTCCCTGGAATCCGAATCGAGGTTGGGCGACCGGTGGGTTGCGATATCTCGTCCAAGACTTGGCTGAGGGAAGTCAGTCTATCGTCACCGGTGGTGGCGTCAATGTTTTCCTTTGTTTGTGATTCTGCCTTTCGCTTCGCATATTCGTTCTTTGCTTCTTCCACTTCGCGCTTCAGGCGAGCAATTCGGCGCTCTAGACTCTCATCATCGTCGTCGTCAGAGAGATCGCCAAGCTCCTGAGTGCCGTCCTGTAGTATTCTTTGTCTTCGACTGGACACCTTGTACGCCTTGCGCTTTCCGTCGACTCGGTCCGAGAAGTCGACTCCGTTCGCGTCAACGTTGGTGGGAAGAAAGCGAGAACGCGCTTCATCTATTCGCAGCCGGGATCGGGAAATACCAGGTGTCTCATCCTCGATATCGTAGAACTCGTCGTCCGAATGGGTTCGAGCAGTGGTTGTCTAGAGACACGTTAATGACTGTCAACCGACCGTATATGTAACCCTAAGAAGCTTACAGGGACTGTAGAGTTGTCATCTGTGAGTTCCGGGGTCTCGTAGATGTCTGGAGCGGAATCCTAGGTTGGGTCGTTAGCACTTTTGAGCTCTCTTTGTGCCAGAGGGAACAACTCACCAGATCTGGAAGCGCAGCGTACTTCCGATTAAGAGCCATTTCCACTACTAAGGGAGATTTGAGTAGGAGGCAACCGATACGTCAACCAGGGCCTCTGGTTACAAAGCTTTATTCTGACATAAACTTGTTGTGATATTGTAAGGTGAAGGTGTATCACTTTGTACTTGGCTTCTGACAACAATGGAAATGTCAGTGTAACCAAGCACTGTCCAGTTATATCCCTTTTCGGCTTCCGAAGTGGTTGAAGCATTGACCTTTAGCGTAACAATAGGTACCTACGTTAGGTAGCGCTAATTTAATGCTTCACTGTGCACCTACCTATTGGATCCCCTGACGACATTAGACCCCCTGCCTGTACCTAGGGCGCAGGCGCGTTTAATCAGACGCGCGCTGACTCGCCCTCGGCGAGTGGGGAATTCCAGCAACGTCTCAGTGAAACTTACCTGGCCAGTGAAGGAAGGAACAAACACAGTTGATAAGTTGTCGTTTCAAGGAGGAAGCTGCCGTATCAGATCTTTGCTCATACACTCACATTCTTTTGATTTCTTTCTTTCTTTGCTTGAAACCTCTCATGGCGATGCTCTAGCCCTTGAGGTTCCTTCGTTTCAGAAGCGTCTAAACGTCAAATCTCTCACCACGGCACATAAAGTCCATTTCCAGACCCTTACATTTTCAACTCGGCTTCGCAAAAGGAGCATCGATCTGCAATGGCTGGCAGAGTGACGGGCTTAAGCAGATACCAACGGCCACCGCCGCTTCTTTCCCAGATTCGTGGCTGTGAAAAGCGAAAGCTTGAACAGCAACCTGACGATGTCAACGCTCTGCCCATGTCTTCCGAAGATGAGGCTGAAGACGATATACCCTTGCCCGCAGAATTGAGGTTGAGACCAAGTGGCTCTCAGGCCCAGACGCCAATTGAGCAGTCTGATGATTCCGAACCAGAAACTTCAGCTCGTGGAGACATCAAGCGCACAGCCTTCCGCGACCCGAGTAGCAGTAAAATTCGTAGGAATATCACTCGAAAGGTGAATCAAAAGGAAGAAAAGACACCGAAAGCAGGAAGCCATGCGGAAACATCTTCCTCGAGCGTGAAACGAAGGAAAGTTGAAGGCAAATCCGGGAATGGCTCTGCGAATCACTTCAACGACAAATGGGGATTTACCAATGCAAGCAACAGCAAAGCCAAATATGGGAGCTCACAACCTCGAGGATCGCAAGCTTCTCGTAGTTCGCAAAGTTCTCAAGTGAAGAAAGGTTCGTCAAACTGGCGACCGTGTCACTTTCTTATTAATCCGTATATAGGGAAGACAAAAGTGACAAAGGGCGAGCCTATACATGAGAAGACCGAAGAAGACGACTTATTGCATAGTTCCCAGACGGAAGAAAAGCCGACCTTCAAACCTGTTTCACAAGAATCTTTCAGTAGTCCCACAAAGTCGGGGGTTTCTCTGAGACCTGCACCCCGGGATGACTTGGGGACTCCCAAAAAGAAAGGGAACACAGAAACGAAACCCACAAGCCGCGGTCTATCTACTACTCCCACAAAAAGCCAGGTAGCTCTCACCACCACCAAACTTTCACAAGACAGCCCGAGCGGGTCGTGCTCACCGTCTCAGAATCGAATAGGTGTCTGGAAACCGGTGGCCATTCCAAAGAAACAAAAGGATCAACTCAAGACGCCCGAGTACAAACCACCCACATTCGTTGCGCCAGCTGAGATTGATGGGATGCAGACCAGCAATAGCGATAGAGGTAGTATATCGTCGCAAGTCTTATCAGATCTAGATGAGCTCAGCGACACAGAAACGATCAATGAGGAGCCCCTTGCAGCAGACAAGAACAGTTTGGAAGATAGAATGACGAAATGCCCGTGGTGTGGGGACCTCGTGTCGGAACAGGCCCTCAAGGATTATTCTAAGGGGAGGAGACTGAACGTGCAGATGCAAACAAGGTTCTGTGCTAAACACAAGAAAGAAACTGCCTTGGACACATGGCGTGAAAGAGGCTACCCTCATGTCGACTGGAGCCGCCTTGAAGGCCGACTGGATGACCATCGGGCATACTTGACCAAGATCGTCAATGGTAAACAGTCGTTTTTCCGTGATGTTCTGGCAGAGAAAATCGAAACAGGCCAGGCCAGGTCACTCAAGAAGGAGGGTAACCTCAACCCAGGTTACTATGGCCCAAGAGGTTGCAAGCTCATGTGCGATTACCTCGTGGAGGAGTTTGGTGAATCGCTGAAAGAGAATGCTACAAAAGATCGTGTCATCGCCGGTCGTGGTTCTGCAGCCTTTATCCAGTCGGTGTTGGTAGCTGAACTTGCTGTACAATTGATCATGGAGGATATGGATGTATCTGCCTCAGAAGCCAGAGAGATTATGGAGGAGAGCAAGGCTCTTGGTGAGCTGATCCACGAAGAAACATGACATCTGAATTTGAAAATACAGCCGGCAAATAAATATTTATATACATGTATAACACGAATAAAGGTGCTCATGCCCCTTGTCCGATGTTTGCTTACTTAGATGGTTCTTTCTTGGTATACTGAATGGCATGAAAACAGAAATTTGGATTTCGTTATATCGGAGGCCAATGTGGCCGTCTAGGTCCAATCGCAGCTCTCTGAACTGGTCAGAATATGATACATGTAGATTCTAGTCAACGCTGACATTTCGCCAGGCTTTCATCGCCGATCCCTCTATCCACACAGTTCTATTGTTCCTTCTTTGTCTTGAGGGAAATGTCAGTTGTTGTCTGCATGAAGAACTGTCGCTCAATAGCCTTGAGTATCTCGTCGAGAAGTCTGTAACAAGTTAGTTGGCTGTAAGCAAATAGCAGCATGCTGAACTTACACAACAGGGGCGCTGATGGCAACAACTGCCTTCCATTCCAGAGCGTTCAGGGGCACGATGGAGAACAGGCCTTGAAGGAAGGGAATATAGACGAGGGCAAAATGCAAGGCCATGGACAGAGCGATGGCATAAACGAGCATCATGTTCTTCCAAAGGGGCAGAGTGAGGAGAGACTCGCTAGATGACAGCGCGTTGATGGCGTTAAACATTTCAATCACAACCAGGATAGACAAGGAGACCGTTGAGGCTGCCTTGGCCATGTCGTTGGAGAACATGGAGCAGCCAATTTCGGGGAAGTCAGCTGAGCAGTGGTGGAAGCGTGTGAGTTGGCGGAAGGTGATCTGGGGACCCTCCGGGTTATACATGAACCACCAAGCATAGCCTGCAACCGTAGCGAGACCAACATAGGTACCAATGACGAGATACCGGAAGAAGAGCCATCCGCCAATCAGAGCTTCATCTCTCTTGCGAGGACGACGCTTCATGATGTCGTGGTCAGGGGGGTTGAAAGATAGAGCGGTGGCAGGCAGACCATCGGTGACGAGGTTGACCCAAAGAAGTTGAACTGGAACGAGAGCCTCGGGCATACCAAGAGCAGCCGTCAGGAAAATCGAGACGACCTCACCAATGTTGGACGAGATCAGATACCGGATGAATTGCTGTGTGTTGTTATAAATGGAACGACCCTCCTCGATGGCTACCTCAATAGTGGCAAAGTTGCTGTCCGCAAGAACCATGTCGGCAGCCAGCTTGGAGACATCAGTTCCTGAGCCCATCGCAACACCGATATCGGCCTTCTTCAGAGCAGGGGCATCGTTGACACCATCACCAGTCATAGCAACAACTTCGCCAAGAGATTGAAGTAGATCGACCAGTCGAGACTTGTGGCTGGGTTCAACGCGGGAGAACAGAGAGGCACGCTTAGCAGCTTCAAGTTGCTCGCTAGGGGACAACTGGTCAAACTCGCGGCCGGTGTAGCTCTTCCCAGTAAGATCCTCATGCTGACCGAAAACGCCAATCTGGCGGCAAATGCTTTCAGCGGTGTTACGGTTGTCTCCAGTGATGACGATGACACGAATACCGGCATCCTTGCACTTCTGTACAGCGCCAGGAACCTCCTCTCTGGGAGGATCAAGCATGCAGACGAGGCCAAGGAAAGTCATGTTCTGTTCAAGCTGGGCGTATTGTTCGGTAGAGGAAGCAGTGTGCAGAAGAGGGTTCTCAGCCACCTTGTCGATGCTGGCGAGAGCGATGACTCGAAGACCGTTGTTACCATATCGTACAATCTCGCTCATCAGGCGGTCTGCAATCTTCTTGGTGAGTGCAACCTTCTTGCCATTGGAGCCAACGAGAGTTTGTGTGCAGCGATCGATAACGGATTCGGGAGCGCCCTTGACCAGGAGTTTCTTATCATTACCCTTACCAACCAAGACAGACATGCTCTTGCGATCACGGGAGAACTCGTACGTAGCCAGGCGAGGCAGTTCCTTCTGGTAGGCTGCGCTGGCATAATGAACACAATCTTCAGGGCGGGTATCGGTAGGGGCACAAGGTCCAATCTTCTCAACCAAGACTCGCAGAGCACCCTCAGTTGGTTCACCAATGCTGGAGAATGTGGCAGATCGAGAATCATACGCAAGCTGGGCGTCATTGCAAATGGCAGCTACCTGTGTCATTTGGCGAATGGTAGCAGAAGAGTTGGGGAGGTCCTGAACGACAACACCGTTTGACTTGATGGCTCCGCGGGGTGCGAAGGTAGTGCCCTCAACGTCGAGCTCGTCAAGACCACTGCCGTCTTCGTTGAGATGCAGAACCTTGCTAACGCTCATCTGGTTGGTGGTCAGAGTACCGGTCTTGTCAGAGCAGATGACGCTGCAGCTTCCAAGGGTCTCAACAGAAGGGAGGCTTCGGACGACAGCGTTCTTAGCAGCCATCTTTCTCGTTCCAAGAGCCAAGCAGGTAGTGATAACGACGGCCAGACCCTCAGGAATCGCAGCAACACCAAGGGAGACGGCAATCTTGAGGTAGTAGATGGCGCCCTTGGTCCAGTTGCCGTGGCTAGGATCATTGAAGTTGGGAATGTTGATGAGCCAAACCAGGATGCAGATGACAGTGATAACCTTGGCTAGACTGTCGCCGAAGTCGTTGAGCTTCTGCTTCAGGGGCGTGGGTTCCGAGATCTGGGCAGTAATGCTTTCGTGGATATCTCCGATAGCGGTGTTAGGGCCTGTGAGAACAACAATTGCCCGGGCGCGACCTGTTACAACAGTTGTTCCAGAGAACAACATGTTGGTCTGGTCCTGTAGAACGGCTTTCTCATCTTCGATAACGGTAGAGGCGCGTTTGCCAACGCTCTCGCTCTCTCCAGTGAGAACTGCCTGGTCGACAGAGAAACTGTTACTTTCGATAGAGATGACTCGACAATCGGCAGGAATACGATCACCAATGGAGACTGTGACAATGTCGCCGGGGACTAGCTCTTCGGCCTTGACTCGCGAAATATGACCACCATTTCGCACCACATTTGCTTCGTTTGCTGAGTATTCCTGTAAGGCGGCGATGGCCTTCTCGGCGCTGCTTTCCTGGGAGACTCCGACGACACCGTTGAGAATGAGAATGGTGAGAATCTATGGAAGGCAGGTCAATGGTTTGCTCAACAAGAACAGAATCGAAGAGCGAGTGTGTACTTACAACAACTGGGTCAACGAAAGCACTCCAGCCCTCTTCATCGTCGAAAAGTGCCAGAACGAAAGAGACAGCGGCGGAACCAAGAAGGATGAGAACTAGCTGGTCCTTGAATTGCTCTAGGATAAGCTCCCACAGAGGAGTAGGAGGCTCCTCAGGAATAGCTACCAAAGGTTAGACAGACAGGTCAAAAACGTGGTGGGGTTACGGAGAGTATCTGACGTACAGTTGCGCCCATGTTTGTTGCGTAGCTCGGTGACCTGAGAGTCGCTCAAGCCGGTAGCCTCGTTGACGTTGAAGTTGGCGAGGACATCGCCAACTGGTTTCGCGAACGCGCTCTCCATGATCAAGGCGATGCGCAACGCGAGCGCTCGGAACGGAGCTGGGTCAAGTTTGTATACCGAGAAGTTGACAGCGAGACGATTTGCGAAAAAGAGAGAGAGAAAGGGTCTCGTTAAGCTTGAAGCAAGGAATGGAGGGCAATGCAGACGTCAGAAAGAAAATGACAACACGTGTACTACCAGTAGAAAAAGAAAGTGTAGGAGAGAAAAATAAAAGACACGGAGGCAATAAACTATAGTAATCGCCGGTTTCCAATCCTGTCATGGAACAGTTTACAGTAAGGTAGATTTGTCAAGATTAGAGAGGCAAGGCGATGAAAGGGCCCACGCACGTGGCAACCTCCAACCTTGCAGTATACCTAGATTTTATTCTGACTAATGGTGGAGTCTGCTACTGTGAAACCTGCTTCATCGGACTAAGAGATACTAAAACTAAGTAGTTAGACAGAGTCTGAGTCGCGAGACTGTCAACTTTTCCGCTTCCGTCTTGTGTTGAAATTCTCAAGTCGAGGCGCTTCTCCATGATCAAAAAGCTCAACGTGTTCGTTTCCGTCTCGGACAGTCGGCATGTCTCTCCTGTCTTCTAGCGTGACAGTAGCGCATCCCCACAATCTGGGAGGACCCGACCACTGTAAAACCTCCTGAAAACCAGGCACCAGTCCCCTGAAAACCGATTCAAGACTGTTCTCCCGCCGAGAAACCCCTGTGGAGCTCGATTTTTACCTTGGTTGGGTCTAGCTCTGCGAGCACCGCCACGATGCCGAGCCAGTTAGCTTACACCTTACATCACGACAAGATACAAGTTGAGTCTTTGCTTGCCGAGCATATATGCCAAGTTGTCGATTGCCGAATAAGCCGCTCTCACCAATTGAAGTTGAAGGTGAGTATGGGTAAGTCAGAGGGTCGGTGGAGACTGACTACATATCTATCCACGAAGATATGCGATACTCGTAAGCTTCCCAGGTCAAAGCCATTCCACCCCGGCCCGGTATCGCCGACTGACTCGGGATAGGGCTTGGCTGAGAAAAGCTGGTGGTCATGACAGCCTCTACCTACTGTACGTGGGAGAACAAGACATCATGCTCAAGTCTGTGTAGTAGGCAACTTCGGCCAAAAGTGATACTCTCAGGATACTTTCTTTTCACATGAAACCTACGTAAGTAAGGATTGCTTAGATAAGGTACCTAAACCCCAATAGCATTTATGTCATGACCAGTTTACTCTCCAGAAATAGATGATTGATATACAACACCACTGCCATCCAATACCTTATGCTTGATCTTGCATATGATATTTCATCTCCGCCAAGTATCGGCCTTAATCATGATGTCAGATACGGTGCATTATGGCACGCTTCTCCACTACCAGGCTCATTAAAATTCCGCAGTGAAAGGAAATCATTCACTTCGGCTGTTACGTGGATACTGCAATGCATTATTGGGTTGTGATACATGCCACAAACAAATGGCAAGTTCATAACTAATAAACACAATAGCACACATCATCTGTTGTTCAGGAACATCAATGACCAATTGTACGTAATCCTAAAACTACCATATCTCTTTTACTGACCTCGTGGCAAGAAGTTGAGCTCTTCTTCAACATGCACTGTCCATGTCTTCAACAAGCCACGAGCAAGATGATCACACAGCTCAGATTCTTTCAGCCTCCCCAACCTCTTATATATGAGCAAGCCGCTGATCTCTGAGACTCTCGCCGCCACATCAAAAGAACCCTGAGATTCTTGGACTGCTGCCGTCAATATTGCGAGTTTGCAGCCAGCCTACAACTCATAATATCTGGTCGGCTTCAAACATCGTGGGAACCTTTTATCCTATCATTTAGTCAAAGCATATTCTGATCTTGAGGCCTGCGTCGACTGACCTTTTGGTCTCGTTGCATCGCAACTCCTAGACTCGGGCATCAATATTCCCGTCTTCGGTGCTTCCAGCTTCGCCCTGCACCAATGGCCATGCAGACGCCTCTTTGTATCACCACTTCTCAGCCGTGATACTCTGGCTCATCGTCACCGGCTGTACGATTCCACAGCCTAGGATCATGGGTGTTGAATCTCGGTTGAGCCAATGTGGCCAGACGGGACCGTCTGACTGGATGGCTAAGATCTTCTTTTTTTTCTCGGTTTCGGACACAACCTATTCTCGGTGAATTCTACCCGCAGGATTGCTCATCACTCATGCATGACTTTTTCTAATACGCCATCCAGGAAGGAATGTCCCGAAATACTGTATCTCTCGGTCCACTCCTTCCTGCCTGTACCTTGGATAGTAGGTACTAGGTAAGTAATGTAGGTTAGTACTCAGGTAAGGTAGGCACGCCCGTAGATGGTGACCTTTTGGAAGTTTCCCAGCCTTTCCCTCTGTGACTTCTGGTGCTGTGAACTCTACTTGATGTTTGGTCTATTCCATTCATGACATCTTCCTCATCATTCATCATCACAGCCATGTTTGGACAACTCGTCTGAAGCCGCTTTTTTTGGTGTAGATGGGCTTTCTTGGAACCAGCACTTTGTTAATTTCTTGGACTTTACCTCGCCGCTCTCTTTTCATCATGGCTCTTGTGAACCCTTCAGCCTTGCCAGATGTTTCTCGTAGCATCCCTAGTTCAAGGCATTTCAGTTGGACAGCCGGCTTTCCATACATATCACGAGTTTATTCCCACGACAGCCTCCGCAAATTATATGACATTCATTTGCCGTCAAGACTGGATGAACTTCGCCTTGATGATATCAATACATTCACAACTTTGAATTGCACCGGCCAGCAAGCGAGTTCTGAAAGAGCAACTACCACACGCGCGAGACCTTCTTGTCCGCAGATACAAGTCGAAACTATTCAAGAGGTCCCATGCAGCGAAACTTTCGATGAGAATGTCAAGCTTCGGAGGCCCTTCTCTAGGTGGATGAAGTCATTACATCGCCGAGTGAGTCAAAGAGACCACGGAAATGTTTGGTCCCCAGATACTGGATGGGAAAATCTCGAGTGCAGTGGAACTTATCAGCGATCAATTCGCCGCAGACTCAGTCGCCGGCTCTCGTCTTCTGGGTCTTCTCTGGGTTTCATCGAAGCAGTCCAAAGTGCGAGTATCAGCATCGCTAGTGCCAGTGCCATCTCGCGCCCACACCGGCATCATCGCCTTTCACATTGCCGGTCACGGACTGAGCGAAGCAGTCGAGCTTCTCTGTCTGCGCCAAGGTTTTCCGAGGACAGTATTCCGTTTGAAAAGGTCAGCATTGATGTTGCTGCCGTCCAGCGTTCTCTGCGGCGCCGGCAGATCATCGAGGAGATCATCAATACGGAGGAGAGTTATATTGGTGACATTCGTTTCCTTATTCATGTGAGCTCACCCCAGGACTACTCTTAGGCCAACTGACAGCAAATAGACCTACATCAACCTGCTCGCTGCTCTCCCAACTTTACCAGAGAGGTTGCGGTCGTCCATCAACCATAATCTCGATCAAATCCTTCAGCTCCATGAAGAAATACTCGGCGAACTACATAGGGTAGTTCCGGATTCTGAGTACAGCCAAGCTGATCATCTTATCGTATCCTCCTCGAAATCAAACAACCCCAAAACTGGACATCGCCGATGGTCAAGCCTAGATATAGTCTCGGGGGATCAAGGCAGCCTCCAGTTACTAGAAAAGGAGCCTGGTGTGTTGTCTGAGCCTCAGGTAGCAGCAGAAGCGGCCAAGATTTTCAGTAGGAGGGTGAGTCGCCGTCTTGCAGTTCAATGCCTGAGAGTTGCTAACATGCTGCATCCAGATGCATCGATTCTTCATGTATCAAGAATACGGTGCGAAGTATGAGATGATGATCAAAGACGCCACTTCAGCTCTAGAAAATCTCCCCGAATGGGAGTTGCATCAGAAGGGGCTTGAAGCTTTCGCGTTCACCATGGAGCCATCACCCTCGCCCGATAGAAGAAAGGCTCTAACCATAGGTGATCTTCTTGTTAAGGTATGCTCATCTGATAATCTGTTTCACTATCTGACATATCAGCCTCAGCCTATCCAAAGAATTTGCAAATACCCCCTTTTGTTTGCAGAGCTACTGAGGTGCACCCCAGTCATCGACTGTCCAAACTCTCACATGGAAGTTGAAACTACACTAATGAGGCTCCGGGAGGCCACAGCTGAGATCAATCGCTCAACTGAGGATCATTTGATGAAAGGCATCCTTGAAAAGACCTGGCTATTGCAGGATCGTATCGTGTTTCCAAACAGGGTATTCTTCACAGATATTCCCTTGATGAATCTTTGCTAACTATGTACGAGAGACTGGATGCGCATTCGAAAAACCAGGTTCGTTCATTTGGTCACATTCAGTTGTGTGGAGTTTTGCATGTATGCTGGCAGTCGCCAGCCGGCATTGACGGTCAGTATATGATCTGCTTGCTCTACAAGGACGTCCTCTGTCTGGCCTCTGGGGGAAAGTTTGATCCTATCTATACGATTCTGGCCTGTATCGATGTACATTGTTCAGCTGTTGAAGATGCTGACAATGGGCGCGGTAAGGCATGCCATACATAACCCAGATTTGAACTAACATATCTTGTAGGCTTGCAATGCCACCTAGCTCCCTTCTCATGGAAGCTGGTTTTTGAGAGCGATCATCAACTCTACGAGGTGGTAATGACGGCTTGTACGTCAAGGGAGGAGAACGAATGGCGAACCCGGTTGCAGCAACCACTGTGCCTAGAGCCAGTTGGTAGATCTCCTGGTCTTCAAATATTTCTCTCTCTTGACATTCAGAGTCTAGGCACTGTGTTTGGACGACCTGGTATGCTTACGCTCTCCAAATAATGAAAAGGATAGATCATACTAAACATCGGTAGGAAGTATCGCGAGGAGTCTGTCAACGCATCAGGCCTCTGTAGGAAGCTCCGAGTCATCCCTGTGCCATGTCATTCTCAAGAACACAAGTGCCATGAAATCCAGTAGTGGTATCAGCTCTGGAGCTGGACTCCATCGCTCACAGTCTTTGTTGTCGACAAAAGTCAGAACGCCAGTCCTGGTACCATCTCGAAGTGAAAGAGCGCGGCTAGAGGTGCTTCTTTCAGACGTCTGGAGTCAAGATGTTCTTCCCCTTCCTAGCATGACGAACATTGCGCGGAATGAGCAGATAATCAGGCGGTCAGCATCAACCATGATGAGAAAGTTGAGTGTATCCAGCATGACGAAGAGGTCAGGAAGCTTGTCACGCAGAATGATCGAGGACCCATCGAGCGAAGACCAGACCCGCCAGACAAGTTTTTCGAGCGATAGTGGCTTTGACATCTTCGACAAGACAGGTCGTGAGGAGAGCTCACACTCCTACACAAGTAAAGGCTCAGCGCTCCCAGAGACTCGAGAGCTAAGTGAGGAGGATGATCATGTATCGGACATGTCTCCGAGGCTGGAGCTCACTCAGATATCCGAACTCGAACCTCTCAATTTGATTGAGATTATTTCAGACAAGCAGCTGCAAAGTGAGGCAGAAAGCACATCAGCTCTAGAAGACTGTATGACAAACAGACTCGAGATCAATTCTCCACAAAGTGGTTCCAGAACAGCAACGCACTCTGTTGCGAAGGAGAACCTGTCTCGCTTGGCAGATGCCACCGCTGTGCAGAGCACAGATGTTCCATGGGGGAAGGAGAAAGGCTCGAGAAACGAAAAGAAATGCACAGGCATTCGCAGATTCTTTCGGTGAGAAACTGTTATGAGGGCACTAGTCGGCCATGACGCTTTATACATCTCTAGTATAGCTGTGCCGTATTATCAGTTCAAAGGTGATGGGAAACTACATAACAGGCAGGTAGGTGAGGCAGTCATTGGATTTTATCATTAGCATCACTAAAGTACCTGATATGGTAGTCTAAGGTACCGATGTCCTACAAACGTTGGTCGATCGTCGGGTTACTTTGATAAGCTTATGTAGTCTAACTCGGCGGTTTCTGATTAGCGCTTTAAGGCTGGGGATTCTCGCCTAATATTAATTGTTTGGTTTCAAACCATCAGTTTTCTCGAGTTTGATGGGATGTCACAATCATGCCTTATGGAATGTACAATCGGCACATATCACGTAGTTGAATCCTCGGCATCATGCATCATGCATCAAGCAAATACCCCCCATTGAGAAAGAAGCCAAGACCGCATTCACAGGATAAAAAGCATTATGGTTTGCCAAGGCAATGAGAAAGAAGATGATTTGTTACTGACATGGAAGACGGGAGAACAACATGGGATCCGCTGCAACTTGGCCAATCCCTTGCAATGAAATTGGTGTAGGCTGGCGTGAGGAGCACGCGATCGATCAACATGGGCAGCCCATAAGGCATACAAGCTTGGATAGGTACCTTATTCAGGGTAGGTACCTATTTTAGGTACTAAGCTTAGGTATTCTTTTGCTTCCTCGTGCTCAAAATACGGTGACGTACGCGGTGGATTCAAGCATGCAGGAACGTGTACAGTGGAAGCAAGACGAGCAACTTCGAGCCTGGCAAGCAAACGGGGAGTTGCTGCTTCATTGGCTGTGTTGATGCTCAGAGCAAGCTATAGTGGGGCCGGTTCCGCCTGAGGGCCTTGAGAGCCCGGCGATGCAGTATGTACCAGCCCACTTGCCCGCCTTGAGAGAGCACAGCTATGACGTATGACGTAGGTAAGTAAGGTAGCTTCCAGCCAGCAAGCTCAGTACCTAGGCACATTCGTCACTGCTCCTCACATCGAGCTTCCTTTTAAGCCTCTGGATGCACCACACTTCCTCGACTCCCTTTCTTTTCTTCTCCTCACCTTCATCCTCATCCTTCGATAAACAGTAATCAACAATTCCACTCAGCGACTTCTCACTCTCATCGTTTGACGACTCTTCACTACCAATACAACCACTACCACTTCCCTTACTCAATACACAATCACAATGGCTCGCGGCGAGACTCAGCAGACCAAGGTCCACTACAAGGGCAGCGACGACTTCATCATCTTCATTGATGATGTTGAGACCTACCAGAAGTGGAAGAGCGACAAGAGCATTCCTCTTGCTCACTTCATTTCTTCCTTCAAGATCTTCCTGACACACAAGTAAGTCAAGCCACCCCCGCTTTATATCTCCTCTTTCCCCTTCCTCAATCTCGTGGCTAGCATGGAAATGGAAGCCCTGCGTCATGTATTATACTAGGGATAGTCTGTGCCGCTTTGACGCTGCCAGATATTTGGCATTTGATCATGACTTCAGCCTCCCTCTGCCTGCCATCACCAAAACAATCCCCAATTCTGTAACGTATAAGCTAACATTCTATTAGCCAAGGAGCTCAGGGAAGTCTCGATGCTGCTTCAAAGGCCGCTCTTGAGAACGAGTTTGGTACTTCTGTCGACGATGATGTCATCAAGCAGATTCTTGAGAAGGGCGACACTCAGACTGTAGAGGTAAGGTCCTTTTCTGTGAAACATTCTTACCCATCCGCCTGACTAACATGATCGTACAGTTCCCTGAGCGTCAAGGTCCCAAGAACGACAGCAAGGGCCCTATGATCTCCCACTAGAAGAAACAACCTTCTACACGATGTACCAGACAGCAGGCGTTAAGGGGCTCCGCCATAATTTTGGGCTTGCAATTGCTAGGAAAGGGCTCATGTTGCAGTGAGCGGTACTATCGGTGAACAACTAAGACTCATCTGAAATAGCTGATGAAGTTGTCACCAGGCAGTTAGTTGGCCTGGGCCACAATCATGTTGACAGCTGATTGAGTCAGCTAGTGTCTGATGCTCTGAAAGATGGGCATTTTATGGTAGTGCTTCATGAAATACAACCAGCCTTGGGAATTGCAATGCATTTATTTCGCCATCCAATCCACGCACACATTGCCCTAAGTATATCATAAAGCGTTACACAAGTTGTCATAGATTTCAATGCCACCAAACTAAGAAAACAGCGGCAATGATTGATCTCGCGCTCTTTATTTGATTGATTACTCACGGGGTAACGAGGCTACTAAATGATAGGTCTAAAGATCTAATAGATTATACTAAATTCATATAAGTCTCTTCAGCACGTTGAGTGGTGGCCATAAGCTTTCTTCTCTCCTCTTGACTACGTAAATGCTTGAATAGTCAGGCCTATTATTAAATTGCTCGCGCTACTTATCACCGAATAAAACCATTTCATTAGCTTGATTTTGAATATACCAGGCTATCTTATCGTCTCCCATTTCCATAACTTACTTTGAATCTAATAGACCTCTGTTTGGTTCTCTCTGTTGTTGATGCAGGAATGAAAATATTGCCTTTATGTGTAAGTATATATATATATATATATATATATATTCATTCATTCTATAATCTTAGATCATACTCCTTGTCCATGTGTTATGACTTTTATATGTGGACCCAAGGTATATGTAGCGGAGTTATGTTCCAAAAGAACGCTACTGTATTAGACAAGGAGTGTTTCGAAGTATCAGCCAATACCACCACTTGGCAAAATCCACAAACAGATCCGGTTTCGACATATTTAGAGAACTCTTAGTTGTTTCTACTATGTTTTGAGTTACCAAGCTGGATTGCCCTTCTAGCTTGGCTCAATACATACACAGTACGGAGGTATCCAAGGAAACAACAACAGAAACACACATGGAACATCTGAAGACATTTTGGTAGTATTAGATCTATATTACGGGTGTTTTCGTTCCAGGGATTGTAGCAGACTCCTGCCGGAAGTCCTCGGGCCCGTCAAGGCTACACAACTGGACCAGTTCCTTGTCTCCTGATTGCAAGACGTTCCTCTGGAATCGGCCGTAAACAGTACGACCCTCTCCAATGGTATCCTCTACCAACACCTCCACGATGATCATGCAAATGGAAAATGCAAATGCAGCAATGCTAAAGGGAAAATCTCCTTGGTGCAGGATGAGCCGTACGCACGCAGTGCTGATGGTCTGATGGTCGTATATCATGAAAAAATCGCCAAACGCCGCAAAGGGGTATATGTGTAACAATGTCTCTTTGTAAAATTCGAGGTTTAGAGATGGCGTTCAATCAAGAAGTCATACTATAACCCGTTCTGTATTTGTAGTATTATACATCCATCATGGCAAGCTGCGACTATGCACGCGTACCGCCGCCGCTGCGCCCGCGATTAGGAAGAGTCCAGGGTTTTGCGCAGATCATCTAGAAATCCAATGTTAGTCACGGGTAGATTTCTCAAAGGCTTGTAGTTGCCACTAACCTCGCCCTCGCTGTAGCCCCAGAAGTAGACGATCATGCCGATGAGGTAGTAGATAGCGGCGTTTGTGCCTTGGTAGATAAGAGCCGCACTGAGTGCTGTGAGAGGAAGGATGGCAAGTCGGAATTCTAGCGAGCGGTGGAGAGCCGAGCCGGCGACGAAGTTAAGGGGCCATTCAAGAGCCAGCATGGCAATCCCCAAGAGTAGATTTATTATCTGTAAAGCCGGTACGGGTCTCACTGCACCATCGAGGGTGCGCGTTAGGAAGTCCCAGAAGATCTTGGGCCAAAAGAAGCACTCTATGGCAGCCACAATCTGATCTGCAAGATGGTGTAAGTAAAGAAACGATCGGTTTGGGCCATGTTCAACTTACAAGCTGCGGCGCTCAAGATGATGAGGCGGGCCCAGTGATTCTTGATGAGTTTTCCCATGATGAAAGGATGTTGATTGTCAAGCCCAGATTAGGTTGCCCTTCACTTGTTCCCAAACTCTTCTTTTTCCTTGCGGATAATAACCTGTCTCGTTTTCCCTCGTTGTTGAACTTGTCGTCTATTCGTATAGTACCCAAACACTGCTGCCAATAGTCCTTTTTTCGGTGTGATATTACAGACCGGCCAGCGGCGATATGGTATAAAAGAGCGGACGAGAAGAAAAAAAAAACGAAAGTATTAAAACGAACAGTAACTCTGTCAGGCCAGCAGACAGAAAGAAGCGAATGGTGAGAGAAGAAGAACAGCGGGCGAGTGGCGGATGATATCGAGGAAGAGATGAGACCCTTGAAGGATAAGCCAATGTGTTAAGGTCGTCGATCCCGACGGTTGAGGCTGAGCCGAGAGCGAGGTGGATAAGGATAGAGCGGATGCCGAACTCGAGGTTTGAGACGTTGGCGTCGGGCGAAAGGTTTAGAGGACGATTATGAAGCCGATGATGTCGCGGAAGTTGGTTGGCAGATCCACGCACTCGACTGTATGGTCTATAATCGTGGCAAGCACACGCGCGACATTGTATAGAATTGTCGGTACGGTTATTTTTGGGAGAGTACGGTGGCGGTATTGTAAGGCTGATTCTGTCTCATCCAAGAGCGGCTTCTTCCTTTCCCGAAGTTATTGTAGTCGCAAGATTGTATGACCAGGCGAGGTGATACTCAGGAGTCTTCTGAGACGCTACAAGAGACACAGATTTCAAGATGGGCCGGGGATTGGGGGGGGA
>JAAQRH010001085.1:0-10237 GCA_013186785.1 Fusarium pseudonygamai
AAAGGACTATTAGTAACTATACTCTAGCTTATCTTAAAGAAATCTACTATAAGGTACTAAAATATACTTTAATTAATTATATATAGAAATATTATAACCTTTTACTTTAAGGTCTGCTATTTTATATTTTTTAGTATTATATTTTCCTTTAACTATTTAACTAATTTATTAAAAATTCCCTTAAATACCTTAAAGAGCCTAAAGAACCTTACTAGGCTACCTTAAAGTAGTCTCTAAGCCTTTATTATAGTTACTAATAGTCCTTTAAAGTTAATAATATATTTTAGAATAGGATTATAAGGTATTTATAGTATTTTTTAATCTAGCTATAATTAGCTAATTTCTTTAAGTATTTATATAAATAGGAAGTCTTTAAGATTATCTTAATCTTTATTATTATTATAGTTAGGGTTAGAATTATCTATTTTTAAAGGCCTAGTTTAAGGGTTTTAATATAGGCTTAATATAGCCTTATTAGCTTTCTAGTTATATTTAGTAAACTAGGTAAAAGTAAAGGTCTAAACCTTTATATTACTTTATTAACTTTTTAGCTAAAAAATTGACTTTTAAGTTATATTTCCTTAGTAACCTTTCCTTAAAGAGTTTATAGTAAAAAAGATATATCCCTTAAGCTTATATAACTTAATATTAAGTAGAAATTATAAAAAACTAATATTTTATTATTAATAGGCCCTAAATTAGGGATAGCCTTATCTTTAGACCTACTAGTTATATTATATTAAAAACTTATGTTGGATACCGATCAGGGCCTGAAGGGCATAAGCAAGAAGCGGTGACGACCGTCACTTCATCGTGACCAAGTATTCATGCGTCGAGAGGAGCATCAATCTTGTTAGTTGCGCATTAGCTGGCGACTTAGGTCATCCCGAAGCCCATCATTATCTCACTTTGTCGGTCAGCACGAGAGCATAGAAGCTGAGGATTGTGCTTCGACTTCCATTCGTGGCTTGGCTTTCGAAGCGAAGCAAGAACAGGAATTAATTAAGTGGCAGGCCGGTAATTGAAAAATTTGGTCGGATCAACATAAACGCTTGCTCGCTGTGTGACAGGTCAAAGCGTGGGCTTGGATGAATGAGCTTCTGGATCGTCACTGGAGTGGCTAGGTATCCATTCAGTGTTATCGCCTGGCCCTGGGGGGATTCTGATTCCATAATTAACGTTAGCTCTCAGCAAATCTCATCAATAAGAGACGTTAGAGCCGCTGGAAGGCCCGGGCTGGCTGGGTTGAGCGGATTCTGTATCTAATAAACCATGTCCAATATTGGAAGGACTCGTAGAATAAAAGACCCCAGTCGATCCAAATTGTCGCGCCTGGGGTCCGTCCTTTGGAGTTCCATCAAATCTCGCCAAATGTACAGCGTCATATGAGACACGCTGTGGACATTCGGGTTACAGATTACCTATACTACATTATTTCAACTCAAGTTTCTGCTAATCGGCACTTGAGGGAGATCATCAGGGTTGTATGAATATACTCTAACTTACATGGCAGTACTCAACGTCCTGCTGAAGATTGTCATCATGACACAGCTTGTGACAGTGAAGGTCCAAGTGTTCCTTCGAAGCACGAACTCAAAACGTACAGTAGTCTAACGTGGATGGACTGTTGCTGGAGTCAGGTTTCGACATACATACATAGTATGTAGTATAGAGCCTCTGCTGAGCATAAGGAAATTCCGTCACATCGGAACGAAGAGTACGGAGTAAGGAGTACTACATCGTACTATCGTAGAAACAAGGCCTGCACAACCGGGCAGTCTGCTCGGATGTTATGACTCTTTGTTCATTGAGTCAGATCTGCTACAACAGCTCGGACCCGAAGGCTACCTAAGAAGTTGGTAAAAGTATTGCGGAGTACGGTATTCTGCATTCTATGGAGTAGACTGGTGACAGACAGATGATCGACAAGGACTTTCCATGGGTTGCGACTAGCACAAGCAGTAACGTGCGGCTGTTGATGCAGTAGGTTAGTAATGATTGGCTAATCTGTACCCCAGAAGTGATCCGTCCGTTTTTGCTTCTTGTTAATCAATCACGTTCACGAGGAGACTGGATTCAAATTTATACTGGTATGTACAGAGAAAATCGACGATCTCGTTTGCTACAACCTCCCGGCAGGTGACTACTGAATGATAGGTGGCTTATGCTTGGCCTTGCTAAGTTGATACCTAGGTAGTCCCCTAGGTACGACCTGGTTCAATGTTTGTCAACAACTTAATGTCCGACAGAGGAAGGAAATGACGTTTCTGGTAGGTTTGGACAGATGTCAACGTGAGTGAGTCTGTGAGTGAGAGGCGGCTGGGATAGCATTGGACAACAAGTGGCCACTGCTCAAAACGAGGATAACCACATCTACTGTACATACTTCGCATTGATGATGATGATGATGATGATAATGGCAACGTAATATTTTCATGTATTGAAATTATCACCTGCCCTTGTTGACCAAAGGTTCTTTGCGACTTTCACTCTATCTGGAGTGCCCTGCCAGCCTGCCAACCTCCCTCACTTCAAGTTGGGGCGGAAACTGTCCGTCTACGAGACGTCACGACATGTTCAGAAGAAAAAAAGCAACCCCAATCATTGGTCGTCATATCGATGCTTGCTTCCGCTACAAGAGTCACCTGCGCGCGACCTTTCACGTGGCCGAGAAACTGAGGTGCTCCGCAGGAGGTACGTATAGACACTGCAGGGGGGATCACTGTTCACCTAGTGGCTGAACTGGGCTGCTCGCTCTGCTGGTGAGTTTCGTTGCATTGCGCTGCCGCTGCCGCTGCGATCAATGATCGTGCATACCTAGGTAGGTCCCGTCATGGTGATCATTGTCCGTGCTGTACATACATACACTACATGCTCCTTCGCTTCTTCATCGATGCAGCAATCCCGAGCTTTGGGCATTGATGGAATTCAGCATCTTGAAAGTAGTAGGTAGGTACTGGAGCAATTTACCAGAGCGCAATTATGTACAACAACAGAGATCTGAGACTTGTCGGGCTTGAATGTACCGAGAATACGGATAGACTACCTGGCAAGGTGCGCAGGAAATTTCAAAGATCCTCAAGGGTCTTGGTGGTACTGTACCTACTGCAATGTACTTGAGGGACTTTGACCCCTCAGAGTCCTATACCTTACAGTACGTGCTTTCTATACGCCCGCCCACAGTCCATCATCATGCGTTCGTTCACTTACACTCGCTCGCTTTTACAGTACCTACCTACATACATACATCCATACTTACTTGGACGGCGTGTCCGGGCAGTGCTGGCTAGCATTGGCGTTGGGTATCAAGATTTCCGTTATCTTTCACCTCTTCTAACGGCCCGTGATGTGTAGGCAAGGACCGGCAAAACCTTCTTCTCCATGATCTGCAGCTGGTCGGGAATGACCAGGAGCTCCAACAGTAGTACCTTGAGCTTACTTCATCCGTCTAATTCTCGCTCCATGTTTCACTGAACTCTACAGTTAGTACCGAGAATGGAATTCCAGTAACCGAGATTCAGCCAGGAATGGACGGGACTCTTAACCTACCTAAACTCTGACGTACTGGGACTCTGCTGAGAGTAGTATGTAAGTACTTTTGTGTGCATTGCTGGCGAGTCGTTGCATCTTGAGTCGAGTGCACTGTCACTGTGACTGAATCGAGTTGGAGTTACGTACGTACGTACAACACGATTTGCCTGCCCACAATCCCTCTGGAGCCTGCTGTACCTACAGTCAAGTCAGCTGTATGATTTTCCCAAGCTAATAAAGTACCCACTGGAGTTTCAGAAAAAAAAAAAAAAACTCTTTGTGAGAATCAGGCTAGTCAGACACTGAGTAGAGCAAATCCGTCGTGCGCTACTAGACGCCTCCGAGGTGTTGGGCTCCACGCTGCGGCCACGAGGCCTCCACTGTAACTCAACTCTCAACTCAGCGCACCACCACAATCTCGTTCACCTCCACCCAGCCATCATCTCCCGTCTGAAGCTTGTACCTTTTGGGCGGTCCGTCGCATGGCCAGATACTTTACCCAAGGCCTGAATTTTTTTCACTTCTCACTTGTCCGCCACTCGTGAGCACCCATTACAGCACGGTACGGTACGGCGCGGGTACCGTATCAGCAAAGTTGCGGTGTTGAGCTGTTCGCCTACCGCGCTTCTTTGCTTTTACTGGCACCTGCTGTACAATTGTTCTTGCCATTACGTGCTTCTGCAAGCTTGATCTGCTCTTACATCATCCATATTTTGCGACTGCAACACCTCCGCCCGCTTTGTTGACCATATGCGGTAGTCTCCAAGCGGCGAACTTGTATGTGTGTACTTCAATATTCGCTCAGCCATAGAAAAAGGGTCCTTTTAGCAGAGGAGAGAGGGAGGGCCTGCCTGTCTAGCAGCGAGGACAACATGTTAGAGACCAAACCAGACCAACCCCAAGCCCGAACCAAGCCAGCGGGTAGCGACCGACGTCAGTCTCTTCTCTGTAGCACCCAGCAACGCAGAACGAACTCGCGGTTCCATGTACCGGTACAGTGACTTCCATCTTGCTGGAAAATCTGCTCTGTTCTCTACCTTAGGTAGTCTCTTAGGTGCAGGGGTGGGGAGAAAAACGGGCAGCAGGGGTCCGCCAAAGAAAAAGAAGAGTCTTCGCCGACATCATCCCCCCCAGTCACAGCCAAGCATCAAGGTTCCTTAACCCCCTGGCCTTGTTTAGCCTCCTCCGACTGTCAACTCGGCAGGGTCGGTTCGTCAATTGGCTCCAAAACTGCCTGCGCCAGGCCCGCCCACCCCCCGGCAGACCGTCTTTTGTGCCTTGAGGTTTGAGGCTGTCGGTCCCAGAATTGCGCTCGACTTGGAGTCGACATCATACCTGCCCAAGAATCGATCCGTTCGCTCGCCAAATTTGCGCCTTTCTTCCCTCAATCTCTAGCTCTCAGTCTCGAGCGCGTCCCTTTTTTTTCGCCATCCCAACCATCCGATCCTATCCTTCGAAAGTCCTTTCGCTACCGCCGTTGTGTCTGTGCCCCCCACCGTTGTCCATCTCCCAGGTACCGAGCGAGCGAGCGAGCCAGAGCTTGTCGAATCTCCATCTCATCTCTGCCCAACTGCTGATCCTACCGCACCGCGTCACTGGGGCTCAGGCTGGCTGGAAGAGTCTACTCGGCATCCCATCTCTTTCTCTACGGATACCTGCCTACCTAACCTACCTGAATCTCTCTCCAAAACTTCACCTTTCACCTCCGGTACATACAGTGCAGTACTTCGTACACGTACATGTAATTGTACCCAGTCGTTTCAGACACACCCACCCCCATGCCTCTCAACCTCTACCTTTATTGCTGAAGGGCCCAATTATCATCCGCCCCTCCAGCTTCCAGAGCAGCTGGAAGCTTCACCTCACTCCCCGGGTTGTCTTTTGTTTCGCTTCTGCCATTATCCTATCCCATTCTACTATTGTATTGTACCTATCCATGGCCACCGCCTCTACGTGGTCCCTGCTTTTCTCTTCGCCTTGTTCCTGATTATGTGTGCGAGTACTACCATACATATATAGTACTCAAGCATGGATCCAGCACCTCCAGATAGTAAACGTCCACGCCTCTCTTCGTGGCCAGTCGGCACACCTCAACAAGGAGTATCACTACCACATCCTCACGCTCATCAACTTCCACCGCCGCCTCCGCCTCCGCCCGGCGCTCTACATCATCCTCCTCATCCTCCACCGAGCCCGTATCAACATTACCCTCCCCGACCCATCGAGCATTCCTCAGCTCCGCCGACGCCTTCTCACGCTGCGCCTGCGCAACCGCTTCACGACACCGATCGTCGCCATCATGAGCCAGAGCCCTATCCTCCTGTTCAAGACTACCATCGACAGCAGCAGCAGCATCAACATCAACATCCACCGCAACAGCACACTCAGCAGCAGCACCCACATCCACCTCCGTCGCCGGCGCATCCAGCGCATCACCCATACCCGCCTTACGGTCCAAGAGATCCTCCCATAAAACGAGACCCAGCCGAGGATCAACGCCGACCCAACTCGACGGGCCATGCGCCCGAAGGGATGTCGTCAACACCACACCTTCCGCCGACCTCGCTGCCACCACCACCGCCTCCTGGCGCATACCCAGATAACCCACCACGACACATGAATTACGAAGGCGCGCCTTCTATGCCCCCGACGCCGGGTGGCTATCGTGCGCCCAGCTTCCCGCCGCCTACTCCCGTGCCCCATCAGACGCCCTACGAGCAACATGGAGGTTATCCTTCAACCCCCCACGAACCATTCTATAGTGTTTATTCATCGTCCGTCCCAGCTAAGAAGAAGAACACGAGAGCTTCTCAGGTACGAGCTTTTTGTGATTTGGAAGCGCGCAAGTTCTAATTGGATATAGGCGTGCGATAGTTGCCGGCAGCTGAAGGCCAAGTGCGACGAGACGAAGCCATGTAAGACCTGCAAGGAAAAAGGCGTGGAATGCAAATACCGTGACCCGGTGCCCAAGGCGTAGGTTTTTGAGAGATTCACATCGGCTTGACAGCAGAAAACTAAGAATTATTGCAGGACGGATAAAGCTCAAGCCGACATTCTAGAGGGTCTCGGCTCTGTTCAGACGTCACTTAACTCGATCATGTCACACCTTGGGCGATTTGATCAGAGATTGATCAAAATGGAATCCCTCTTGCCCAAACATCTTGCGACATCAACTCTCAAGACAGAATCTTCCGTGGAGGACGAGTACAAACGTGCGCCAGCGTCGCCTTATGTTGCCAATGGCGCTTCTGTGGACCCGTACTATAATGACGCCCATCGCGATCACCCATCCTCAGAGCCTATGCCATTGCGTATGATGGCCGAGGATGAGATGGAGGTAGAGCCAGGCCCACCCGTTCCCCCTGGCGAGCCCGCGATTCCTATCAATCATACGACCTTGGCAGGTCTGCTCTTGGAATGGCCTTCCATTCGGGAGCTTACAAAACATCACGTTGAGCGCGAAGGTGTGCGTTACATTAGCGAATATCCCATCAGCCAAGAACAGAACAGGGGTGTTCTGATAGTGTACGGTCGAGGTGAAGACTCCCACCCTTCGCGACATGTTAGAGAACCAACCGACCATGGCAACTTGGATATGGCCGACGATTCATCCGATATGGCATCTCCTTCGCCCGCGGCTGATTGGGGCCAGCTTGGTGGACTTAGCCCTCCGGACCAAGTGGAATACAAGGGAGGTGTTTTGGTTGATGGCAACCCTGATTTCTCTGAGCCGAAAGTGTGGGCGTACGTCGAAAGTTTCAAGGAAAACATTCTCAACATGCACCCTATCATTCAACCAAAGCTGTTGGACTACTGGGTTAGGCACTTTCTGGATAACCTTCCTGCATCACAGCCACGTTCAGCAAAGCCACAAACATCGAAGCCCACCTTCGCGGTTGGAGGAGGCTCTTCGACACCAGAAGCTGCAGGCTCAAAGAGGAAACGATCGCCAGGACCAGATGGCTCCGAGCCACCCACACCGGCGCCACAACGTATCGGTCGACCAGATCGGTCCATCCATACCGCTCTAGTTCTCACGGTTCTGGCTTTGGGCAAAGTTTGCCTTCATCGCGATAACGTGCCGGATGTCGTCCATCCTACAGAGCCTCTTCCTCCCCACGGAAGCCCTGCCCTCCGCAATGGAGCCATTCCGCCATCGCCCAACCAGGGCTCCCCGCCGGGGTACTCATCTCATTCTCATTCGTCAGGTTTGCCGTCACCCAAAGAGCAAGACCGGAACATTCATAGTCGTCGATCCTCTATCCATGGCACAGGTGCTTTCCGCTCAGGCTACAGTCTGAAGAAGAACTACGAGGTGATTCCTGGCCTGGAGTACTTTGCATACGCTACGGATATCCTTGGCAACCACACCGGCGCGTATAACAATATGAAGAATGTGTACGCCAACATCTTTGCCGGGCTGTATCATGGCCAGCTGGGTAGACCGATGGAGAGTTTTGCTTTCATTCACAGGGCCAGCCACAAGCTCCAAGTCATCATGAGACCGTAAGTGCTATGAGTTTTAGGAGAACACAGATCGGGAGTGGCTGACAATATTGCAGGAGCCTGGACAAAATGCGACGAATCAAGCGCAACAGCGAGTTCATCCAGGAAACCAAGTATAACCAACTTGCTCTCACGTTCTGGACTTGTCTGCAGCTCGAGAGTGATCTCATTGCTGAGATGCAACTTCCCCCATCAGGACTGCTCTCATATGAAGACGACATGCCGCACCCTAACATGAGTCTCTTGGAAGGCTTTAACCAGCGCATCTTGGACAGCTATCCAGGTCAGCTATACTTGCGTACCCACCTTAACAGCATCCACCGAATGTTTTACGCCCCTGAAGATCCGGCCAAACCTGGCAAAGACAAGTTCCGCAATGTCGGCGTCGTGTCTGATGCTGTCTCGGGTATGCATTGGGTTGCCCCTAGCTTTGCATTCAGAGAGGATGATCCCCCTGCAGACGATATTCTGGCAGCAAGACTGCGGGCAAAGTACTGGGGAGCTCAGGTGATCACTTATCGCCCCTTCATTCGACAGATTCTACAGTTCTCGCACTCAATCAAGAACCATGCATCGAGCCCCAACTTTCCCAGCGTCAGCTCCGAATTTCGACAAGACATCACAGCGCCCGTTATTCATCCCAAGGCAAGAACGCATGGCGATATCGATCCTCAAGTCGTTGAGTTGGCTAAGAAGGGTATCAAAGCGCTTATTGAAAGCACCCGTGCTTTCCACGGTCTGGGAGATAGGAGGCCGATCATCACCAACGTTTTCGGGACAGCTCACGCGTAAGTCTTTCGCCTTCAACTGATGGGCCTCAAGCTGACCACACTCTAGCCAATGGGGTAACCTATTGATTCTATCAGCTGCATTCCGTGACCCAATCCTTCACACCTATGTAGATGAGGAACTGCTCCGAACACTGTTCCACAAGACGATCCAGTTTTTGCGACAGTCGGCAACGGCAACGAGCGCACTTCGAACTGACATGCACATCCTTGAAGGCCTACAGAGAGATCTTTTCAGCTACGATCCGAGGACCAACTCGAGCTTCTCGAGCGGCACAAGCGCACCTGGCTACCACACTCCTAGACCTGTTCCCATGGCTGCACCGCCTCAGATGCCCCATCAGATGGGCGATCAAGGACACCCACGATCTATGCCTCATCACTTACAGATGAACTCATCACACGGGCAGTGATAGAGTCGACGATATTTGCCGCCGTGACTGGGAGACCTATATTGATGACTTTCATTATCATTTATAATCATCATGATGACATGGCGTTTGGGGACTGATTCATACGCGCCATGAGAGACCACGAAGGAGTGCCATTGTTTTGGCAGGTAGTTATTAGACGCTCAGTCAAACGCAATGGGCTCGACGGACAGAGCTACTATACCCCCAGGTGCATGGATTGCGCCTTTTTCGATGGCGACTGAGGAGAAACATGGGTGCATCGCCGTCCATGTTCAAGCACGGGGTGTTTTGGATCGGTTCTAGCTTATCCAACACCCTCTCTCGGCTCGCTCTTGTGCCCTGTATCACTAGCAGTGGACAACAAAAGAACACCTCCTTGGGGTGCAAACCCCAACCTCGAACACAAATCCTGTTGTATATACGTCGACGGATGTTTATTGGTTTGGCCGGTCATTTATTGATTTCTGCTTATAGAGAGGCTTACCTGTCGTTTGTGTTTTTTGAACATTACAAGATTTGCATTGCATGGCTGCTTCATACGGCAAATGATTTTATTGTTATTGTTGTTGTTTTTGAACACAAAAATCATGGATCTCAATTTTCCTTGTTTGACATGGAGGGATTTGGAGGAGATACCACTCACGGTTGTTGAGCATACCTACTGTATTACATATTGGATCAAAAGGAAAGGAGGAAAATACGTGTATGCTCACAATCGTTTTGTTTTTCTGGATGTTTAGAAGCATTGCCTACCCAAAGGGAGTTGAATTATATACAAAATCCGTATACAATATTATGAAGTTCTTATTCTTTACCGCATGTCCCTCTTCAACAAGAAGCGTTGAGCGACTTTGAAGACCAATGACGCCATCGAGGCCCTCGTACTTTTAATCCTTGTTCTGCATTCCCCTCATTACGTGCAGCATCTCGACACAACAAACAAATGGCCTGCCCCTGATTGCATACATACATACAAGAGATGCGTGGGGGGGGGGGGGG
>JAAQRH010001086.1:0-10737 GCA_013186785.1 Fusarium pseudonygamai
ATCTTCAAAAGGTCCATAGAATGTCTTTCGATCATACGCCTGCAGCGGCCATCCATTCCTCAATCTCTCTAGCAAGTCAGGGTTACTGATAAAATACCTTCCATACAACAGACCATCGTACTTCCCACTCTCGACAACACCCCATGAGTTAACATCATTGAATCCGCCAGCGGAAAAGAATGGCGTATCTCCAAAGATAAAACGGAACAGCGACAGATCGACAGTAGGCAAACCCCAAGATCCCAGGAACTTCTGCTTCTCTGCCTCCGAGAAGATCTGCTCATATCGTGGCTCAACAAAACTGACATATGAAAGCTTCGGCAAGCGAGATTTCAGTTCACGGCAGAGGTGGCTCCATATTTCAACACGCTTCTCGCCACGAGCCTGGTTAAACAGGCCGAAAGGGGTGAGGCGAATAGCCAAGTTTTCTTGGCCAATTGCCTTGGCTAGTTCATCCATAAGCTCAAGTGCAAAGTTACATCTCTTCTCCTCGGTGCCGCCGTAGTGATCTGTCCGTTTATTGATGTTTGAGGAGAGGAATTGCTCGACAAGGTATCCATTTCCGCCGTGGACTTCAACCCCGTCGAAACCAGCTTCAATGGCATTCTTTGCAGCTTTGACGTAGTCACCGATAGTGCTCTTTATCTTTTCCACCGTCATCTCGATAGGTGGGTAGTCTGCGATCTTCACAGGCGTGGTGCTGTGGGGTGGGGGATATGCAAAGGTCTCATTGGGGTCATCCCATGGTATTGCAGAGGGAGCCAGAATAGGAGTTCCCGTCAATTGAGGGATGTTGGCGCGACCAGAGTGCCACAACTGGGCATATATATAGCCTCCTTTGGAATGGACAGCAGAAACGACCTTCTTCCAGCCCTCTACCTGTTCAGGCAGAAAGATTCCTGGAACGCCTGGCATTCCATTACCCTCAAGCGAAGGAGGAAGGCCCTCAGAAATGATGAGGCCGCCATCTGTTGCTCGCTGAGAATAGTATTCGGCCATCAGATCATTGGGAACCCAGAGTCGGTTGGGTTTCTCAGGGGTAGAATCGGGGTTCACCGGAGTTCCACGATTTCTAGTCAGAGGTGCATGGATGATGCGGTGCTTGAGATGGACTTTGCCATTTCCAATGGCAAGAGGAGTGAAGAGCTTGGAAGAAGCTCCGGAATCGATGATATCGCCCATTGTGCAATATATCGCGAAGTTCTGGAAGGTATGCCTTGTATCTTCAGGGGTCGGCGAGATCTCAGATACTTAAACAATTGCACATCGACAAACCATCGATTCCAGATTCTGATATGTCATCCCATACAGGGTTCCAAGAAACCGGAACGGTCTGTAAAGACCAATATGTACCAGCCTTGATCTGGTGCCTTAGCTCCATAGATGACACCCACGCCACCTCGGCATTCTCCACAGACAAGGACCATATTCTTTAGTCTTTGGAAATCTTGTCGAATATTGTGGACTGATTCCAATTCCAGGCGCAGGATTGAGCTGATGTAACGTTTTTGACGACTCGACGAATCGACAGGCTTGCAGCATCAGAAACCCGGTCCTTGGTACAGACGTCAATGCCTGGACGATGTAACAACGGTCCACTATAAATGGAGATAAGAATGGGGATGAGTGGATGAGTCTTGACGATTGCTAGATGATAAGCTGTGATAAGGTCATAGTTGGGTCTAGAGAAGACACTGGATCTGGGAAATGGAGCGTTATCATGGCAACCCCCAAGAGCTTAGTAATTCCATTCAATCGAACCATGGCCCCCTTGGGGTACGAGCAACTGAAGCTCTAAAAGGTTGATGATAGAGTGATTTGGAATGTGTGTAGTTGACGGGAAGAGATCAAAGAGAATCACATTCAATCCAGGATTACTGTAACCCTTAGGAAGACACTTCCTACCCCTTATGCCTTACACTCTACTATTATCAGCTGAATCACTGCACGTGGACTAGGGAGAAGAAAGGCAAGTCTTTTTGCGGCGTGTTGCAGCTTCAGTCGCTTCACGAGCTACAAGACCACCAACGACAGCGCAGATATCTCGTCTTGAGTTACTTATTAGTACAAGTAAAGCCACAAGTCAAAGACAAATAGCATATTCTTAAAGTAGCTTATTATGAGGGTATTGTGTATACTGAGATAGGAACGCAGCCTAATATGTACGAATCTGAATTGAATCGTGGAGCGCGACCAGACTGCACCATCTCAAGAGCCATAACTGACGAATACAAAGCTTATGGGTACCGGGAATGATATGTCAACAAATTAGACTCAAGGGAGACTGAAACTTTCTGCAGCTCAATGTTTGCTGGGCTCAGTTTGTGTTCAAGGAGCCAATCTATACTGTTGAGACATTCTTTAGCGACAGTCACGATTTATGTCTCGTTGAAACGTCGTAAGCTTTAAGTATCAATCAGCAAAAGTCTTGTTTGTGACTGAAAGCTTGGTATTGAATCACCTGCCTCATTTGTATCCTTTAGCTGAAAGAGGGCTGCGAGGACCAGCATGGAGCTGGCCTCATCTGCGCTGCCAGCCTAAAGCCTAACTTTATACTCTGTAGGTAGTCATCGACTACACAGTTGCTTTAGCTTGCCTTTCAGGGATCGGCCGCCGTAAACTAAGTTAGTTGATACTAATAAAAGACTAGGGCTGAGTGTTCGTAGAGTTAGGTCCCTACTTAGTGCAGGGAGCTAATGACAGCCCTATTCACAGGAGATCGGCACAGAAGGCATGTCAGGGTGTTTCAAGTAAATCCCGGAACTCTCGGCCAACCAGAGCAATCTCGCGTTTACATATTTGCACCCCATGCTGCCAATCTGTATCATGGCGGTTTTATAATAATGTACTGTTTAAGCAATGTTGGACTATAGACTACCCACTGTGCTAAGCCAGAAGTGTCCTTGCTACTGAAACAATACCTTCCTAAGGCGTTCTCTCATCAGTATTTACTTTCACAATAGGTCTGATTGAGTATAATGTTAATGTCGAAGTTATGAGCTATATGTGATATTTGCAGTTGAGACTTGTGGCTGTGAGCTTATTCCTGCAGAGAGAACCTACCTGCTAGTTAGACTGTAGACTGTGAGCTAACCTGAGCAGGCGTCCTTTTGCCTTTTATTGAGTAGCGCTTCGTTCTAGTTAATCAGGATAGTAGAAAAGAATACTGTACTTGAAACACAGTTCGTTCTCCGTTTGCAGGGGTTTGTACATATTAAGTTTGACTATAATCCCTGGATGCATATGGAGACAAGAATTTGTTTGCGAAGTACTGCAATTTGTTTACTGCAAGTCCAGGAAGGATTTGGTTCCTTCATCAAACCATCGTCAACACAATTACGAAGCCTCCACAAACAGGTCTGAAGTCGCTAGATGTGTACCAAAGCATGGATCAGATACCTAGGAAATTAAGGAAGATGGGTCTTATAGATCTTAAGAATCTGTGTTCTGGGTCTCCTTCTTTTCAGGAGACTTCATGACTTGACGTTTATTAATATTATAAACATTTAAAGAAGATTAGACCCGTGCTCTTAAATAGGCTTGAGCTCTCCCATTCTAACCCTACAATAACCACTCTATTCCGTAACTCCTTCATACCTTGTCCTCTCCGAACATCTTGCCTTAGTCCTTCACTTGCTTTCACTACAACCCTTACTCAATTATGCTGCTCAATAAACTATTCGTCGCCATCTTAGTCCCCATGGCTCTTGCAGCCACTCCCCTCGGTGGCGGAAGATGGAAGAAAGTCAACCCTTCCCTCAACCCCCAGCAATGCGCAGGAGCGCAAATCAAGGGCGACTCCTTTCATCTTCCACCGAAGGCAAATGGGCAGACCCTTGGCCCCGGCTGTCACAATGGCCATCTTCGCGCCGAATACGGTTCCAGAGACCACTATACCTCGGGCGTTCACCAGTTTACTGGCAGATTCACCATCAACTCGTTCGGAGGGGATCGAATCTCTCTGAAGCAAACAATCGGAAACAAAGGTGCATGGTTCATGCTGGCTGCGGATCACTCTGGAGATTTATATGGCGTTGGAGGCAGAGGGACAATTGCTGAGGGAGTGGCCAAAGTTGGTGCAACGGTCACTGTCAACACCATTCATGATGCCGATACCGGTTCATACAAGGTCTTCATCAATGGAGAGGAGAAATACTCCACTACTTCGCCGCGAGATGTATGGGGAGATAAGTATGGAGCATACGCTACTGTAAGCGGGGAGGGGCCAATTACTGTTACATGGAATGATGTAGAATTCTACACTCGTTAGCAACGAGTTTTCGTGATGGGATTGGCGAGGGTGAGTTAAAGGCTGAAGGGGTTGGGGTTTTTCCTCTGGGTGTCACCCAGTTTTCCTTGTATCTCATGAAGCAGCTAGCCTTTCTAGCAACGCACAACGGTCATACTAGACGTTCATTTATAAGACGCTTTAATTACTTTTACTTTCGAACAAGAATGCAATACTGTCTTCTCTCTATTTGAACTTGCTTGGCTCTGTAAGAAGCTTACTCTTTTTACATACATCGCTAAGAATTTTCTTTGATGCCCTGTCTTAACCCTTACCATCCCAAAGCTGCCTTGATAGAGGCCTCCAGAAGTGCACCGCCCTTGGCTTGCGTGGCAGCATTTGGGTGATAGTCACAGCCGGAATCAGATCCCTGAGTAGGCCAATCAACCAGATGAGTCTTGACACCAGTCAGCTGCTGCATGGCATCCTTGAGAACTTTGACATGTGTGGACTTCTGCGCATCAGCCGCGGTAGGGTAGTAATCGCTGAGGAGCGGAGAAGATACAAAGAAGAACTGAGCCTTGGGGTAGTGTGGCTGTATGCTCTTCACCAGCTTGACCAGAGCTTGAGTCAGGTCTGCAGGGTTGACTGGCTGGCGCACGTTGAGGTAACTGAAGTCATTTGTGCCGAGGTTGATCACAACAGCGTCAGGAACCCACGAACTGGGGAACGTGAAACTGTTGTCGGCGTCGTTGGCTCCGTAGCGCGTGTAAAGAACCGGCATCGTTGGTGAAGTGTCGGGGGGGTTCTGGGCATAGTTGCGGATAAGACCCTTGCCACTCCAAGCGACGACACTATAATCCGCCTTTAAAGCTCTGGCTGCCACAGCACCGTATGTCTTGCCGTTGTTTTGCAGAACAGCTGAATCGACACAAGGATTAACGCCATCAAGACCGTATCCAACAGTGATGGAGTCGCCAATGATCTCAATCTTGCGCTTTGGTGCTACGTTCTCGACCAGTTGACCATCCGTGCTGACCCCGGAAACTCGGAAGGAACCGAAAGATGCTTCAGATCGCTTGCGAAGTTCAACGGTATGGGTACCTTGTGTGAGCTTTGGGGTCGAGATCGATGTTCCCTCTACATTTTTAACGAGAATTGGGTTACCACCGTCGATGATCAGATCTGCACTTGATGTTCCGGTGATACCGTCAATCTTGATACTGGCGGTAGTTCCCTTAAAGGTGAAAGCCACTCCGGTGCTCGGCCATGTGAGCTGCTTGGTCGCCGGATTGACTCTTCCCACAAACCTATAACTCTGTACCAGCGAATTAGTAGTGTCTCGTGCCGTTGATGATGAGACTTACAGGGAGTGAGGCGGCAGACACAGCGGTCAGAAAAAGGGATAACACAGCCACCTTCATCTTGACCGCGCCTTGTATAAAACACTGTCATCAATTGGTAGGACTTCCGATGAAATAAAAGGACATTTTCTCATCTTATATACTTTCTCCGATCTCCTGATCAATCCTAGAGACTTCGGCAGAGACTATCCGAATTTGCCTAAATAGGCAAAGTACGGCTGTTTACAAGGTTTCTGTTTCATAAATCATCCACCACTTACAGTGTGCTCTATCCTATTTAATTGAGACGATCCAGCTGTTTCTGTATTTCTCCGGCCCTTCGTATAGCTGCCGGACCGAAAAGAGAGCTTTAGATCCGGAGCTCTCGGAGGGGCTTATGGTGGAGTTCACACTTATTTTACAATAGGCATAGGGCGATTATTAACAGTACTTCCTAATCCCACTGCCGCCTATGACTAGACTTTATAGTAGTCAAGTTAATTCGTCTAGAACAAATCGCTAGCTAAGCTCTGTTTAGTTGGTATTGATCTGAAGATAAGCTTGAAAGATAGGATCTTGATCTAACTGACGACAAAACATTAAATCCAGGAGGATGATGAGAGATCAGTGCAAAAGATGCCCTCGGGAAAGGCATTTGGAGCCAGATGGAAGGCAAAGGCCATCAGAACACATCAGAGTTCCTTCTGTATATCTCCGGGGGCAAATCCGCAATTCGTGATATCAACCTTGGCAGGCTTCACCTCGACGCTTCCAAGCTCTTCGCCCTTGTCACCGGTGAGCCAGTTCAAGGTATCAAGAGTTGATACGAAGCCCTCCTTTGCGCTGTCTAGGATAAGCACAGGTCTGGAGGTTCCACCGTATGTGAGAATCCAGCAGGAACCGCAGAGCGGAGAATTAGGTCCATCGACCTGTTCAAGACCAGTGATCGAATGCGGAATGTCCCCGATGGTTTTCCATGATGGGTATCCATCCAGTATAAGACCGTTCTTGTAGCATGCCAGCTGACTGACAGGTATCGAGTTGTTGTCGTAAAGTTTGCTGTATGTGACTATTCCCTGAGTTAATAGTGGAGGGAGGTTCATTCATGGTGAATTCTTACGTGAAACGGCAGATACTGAAGTCAATAGTACACCAACAACTATGGGTTTTGATTTGAACATCTTGTTTGGAAGGTAAAGCGGCAAAAACTCTGTGTTGACTGCTAAACAAAGAAGTAAGGTTTGGTGTTTTCGAAAGGATGTAGAACAGCGGGGTGGCCACGAGTTGGGTTGACATGAATATATCCGATTTAGCGGTTTGGCCGGTATACTCTTTATCAAATTATCAGTTACCTGTCCTAATGCGGCGTTGTTGACTGTTGGTCGTTGGTTGCGAGTATGTTCTCATGATCATATCATGCTGGTTGAGACCTAACATCCAATTGGTCACATTGCATTCCTGAAATATGATTTGTTTAGAAGGTTTCACTCCCCTGTGCATTTTGCCTAAAGGTTTATTTGCTGTCAAGCAAGTAAGACATTTACACGATCCAGACCGTCTTGGCTCACCAGGGTCCTTCGCTTACAGTGGCGTATTACTCGTATATTTCGGTCTTTCTAGACTGGCAGACCAGGCAACTCGTGGATGTATAAATGATTCGGTTTGCGCGATAATTTCCACGGCGATTACTCCTTTCGCTGAAGGTATGATAAGCAGCTAAGCCACCATGCCGCTTTGGCCCTTGGACATACATCTTGCACCTGAACTACTTGATGGAGGATTGCTACTTTGATCTCATGGTATGTCTGCTAGTTTGATGAACCTTATGTAGTAGGCATGTTCCATATAGCTCCTCATTCTCTGTAGACCACTACAAGCGACTAGAGTAGCAGAGGCCGTAAAATATTTGGCCTCTGCTTAACAAATATACAACACCATGATTCATCATATCAGGGATGCATGGGCCTCTGGGCCTTGACCGACGCTCGGTTGCAGGGCTTCATGGCCCCCAACAACAACTTCAACAGGGCTTGTCATGGTTGCTGTACTGCCTCAAATTGATACTGATGAGCAGATATCAGCGCCCTGACCCCTTGAGAGAGACGTCTTTGCAATAAGTATAAGTACGTCCGAATGATCCTCAGCCTTTTGATCACTTCATCTGCAACAATTCCTGTTCAAGCACCTCTCACTACTCAAGCACTTCCTATCTGCAATTCCAATCATTATTCATGATGAAGTACAACAGCGCGATTCTGGTTCTCGCCTACTCAACCCTGATTTCTGCTGGAACAACCACTATCTCGGGTGCCGAAGCTGTCTGTGGAGATCTTGGAATTCTTCAGGTCACTCCCGGAAATCTCCCTGATGGCGTAGAGCCCTCAGATCTTCGCCTCTGCGCCGATCATCCACTCGGCCGCAACCGCACCCTTGATCCCGCCAAGGGCGCCTCCCTAGCACCCCTCGAGGAAGGCGATATACCCAATACAACCCCAACGGGTACCTCCAGACTCTTCCAAAAGAGGCGTTGCTATTACGGGGCACCATACGGCTGTTCAGACAAGTACTGCTGGAAGAGCTGCGGTGCAAAGGGGAGTGGCCAATGGTGCTGGACCGCGACGGCTGGGGGAGTTGGGCCGTGGGCCAAATGCAAGACGTGGGAGGACTGTGGAACCAACGGACTTCAATATGGCTGTGGAAAGAACTGTGTTCTGCCGGGGGTGTGTGGGTGTAGCTGCTAGAAGCTAGGGTCACGAAGGGGATCCAGGGTTCTGAATTCTGAGAAAGTTGCGGTTTGTAACTAACTTAGTATGTATCTGGTTGCTGTCCATCATTTTACACTTGAGGCTACGAAGTTTTACGGACTGGATTTAAAGACATAGATACTATGAGGATATCTCGAGAGAAGTTTATAATAAGTCAATTCTTGAAGTCATATTTGACATCTTGTGGTAGTTCATGATATCATTAGTGTATCTCATGATGCTTTGGACATTTCGCTTGTCGCTGAAAGGCTAGAGCTTGAGTCTTTTACAAGCTAAGAACAGACCCAAACACTTTATTCCCCTGATGCTCCAAACTTGCTGATAACCTCCAGACCTTGGCCAACTGTCGCGTTCATCCAATGACCATAAAAGAAAATCCATGCGAGGTTAAATTTAGATCTCAGACTGCCGCCAAAGAGGCGACGAAGGCGTTATATTCTTAATCCTCTCTGTAGCCGCGGCATACTCATCATCATTGACGTACGGCTCGCCTTGAGGATTAGTAAACCCCCCCAGGAGAAGAAGTCGCCGATCATCAAGTTCTGGCTAGTCCATCCCGTCCTCGACGCAGCCAGGCTGAGGAGGGTTTGGCGGGAGCCTCCTCTCATACTTATCGCGGAAGATGTGATAATATGCAAGTGCATGATATGGATGCCATCGTGGTCTGTTAACGCTTGATCCATGGATAGGAAACGGACATGTTGGGCTTTCTTCGAATGGAATAGTGAGGAAATTGATCAGGGCGTCGAATTGTTCCTGGGTCGGTGGATAAAGAGTTCTTGGGCCTCTGATCAAGTCGCCATGGATCCACATGGCATTGCACTGTCCCGGGCGAGGTGGTCATCAGCTGTTGGGTTTCATGATGAGGATCGAAAAACCATACCTCTTGTTCAGTCTCGCCACGATCGAATGCAATAACACCGCCGAGGATCTTGGACTCAGCCCAATAGCCAGCAATATCGGCCGTACCTTTTGGATATTGCTCAGGATATCGATATGCTCGATGACAAAAGGCGATGGGAGGAGGATCATAGTATCGCCTTGATTCAACCCCACGTTCCTTTTCTTCTAGGACGCTTTGTCTCCAATCTTCATACACTTTGTGCTTGTGAGCACCTTCATCGAGGTTAAAGAGAAAAGCGCCCATCTGATGACAAGCGATGGCAACTACTTCGATCAGCCGAAGGTTGAACAATTCTGAGCCAGGCACTGTATCTGCGAAGGCTTGGATTGTCTACACAAAGATAAGCTTACCATACCAAAGGCTCCAAGGTCAAGACGCACCTTCAAGTCTAACGGTAGTTGCGATAGGTCAAACTGAATTTTGAACTCGCGGGCTTTGTCTTACATATCCGGGGCAAACTTCTGTATGCTGAAGGCTATTAACGGGGTGATCTTTCACATAGTCAGAACTGTCTCTCAGAGACTTTTCAGTAGGAAGTCCATCAAGAATCTGAGCGTATACGAGCTCGGCTACCTCCGTGCTCAGGACATTCCGGACAGCTCTTTCGAGCATGTTCCGATGTTCACTGTCCAGTACGTCCAACATAGCTTGACCTTGTGAAGCTGGATTTGGACAATATCCCATGGCGAAGTTAAGTGCTAGAGACGTTCTACATTACTGGCTAGCATAGGGTGGTAAAATGCTCACCAGGTCACATGGAAGTGCGGGGCTTCACCGTCGAGATCGTTCGAAAGTGTGTAATATCAGATCACGCGAACATCAACAAAAAGATCCAATAGGGGAATGATCTTGACGCACGCGCGCACTTCATCAACATTCCTGGCGAGTACTTGACATGCCGACGGACAGGCTAAAGAATTGCTGGCAATGTACGTATTGTTTGGGACACGGTTGCTTTGAAACTTTAAGAGTATTACTTCTCTTCTGAGTAGAATATGCCCCTTGCTTGGTTTACACTTAGCAACTTTATATTAGTAGGTGTACTGGCTTTAGTGCTCGAGTAACCAATAAGTACATCATTAACAACTTTTAAAAGATAGTCAACCATCGCCGTTTCTAGATATAAATAGCATTGGTCTTAAAAGACGCTGACTATAACATAGAGAAAATAGACCTATGATGACTATAGTCAAACTGCCTCAATAAGCAGTAATGCTTAAGAGCGATAACGAGGACATTTTTAGCATTAGCCAGGATTTACTATACTGATAGATCTCGGTAAAGTAAGAGACAGGAATTCTAAGTAGTATACTTTACTTAATATAAAATATTACTTATTAAAGCTCTATTCTTGCTAGTGTTATCTGTTTCTTATAGCCATGACTGACTTAAGACAGCCGACTTAGGTGGATATCGTGGAGACAGCCAAAATTAGTTTCAATACCAAAAAAAACATACAACACCGGGGATTCGCTGGTCGTCACCGACCCAACTACT
>JAAQRH010001090.1:0-14304 GCA_013186785.1 Fusarium pseudonygamai
CAAAGCAGATAGCTATAAAATATTAGCTAAGCGATATTAAGCGAGCCAATTATAATACAGTACTTCATTACCATAGTGCAATTAGCACTAAATTACAGTACAGTTACAGCGCATAGACCACTAAAGCCACTGAAAATGGCCCCTATTTATGCCCCCAACTAAGTACCTAACAAGCCACCATGTACAGCCCTCAGGGGGCAAGAAAACACCGAACCTTGATACAAGGTGCCAAAATAGACTTAGCAAAGAGCGCCCTAAGCTTAGGCTAAATTTACCTGATATTTTCATCGCTTAGGGTCAAGGTCCCGAGTTTTCTTTCCTCCCCTAGACAGCTTCCATTTCCACCGTTCCACGTTAGGTGGGTATCCACCTAGGTACCCAGGAACAACGTTAGCTATCGTTTAAGTGCATAACACACGCCGAGGCCAACCCTCCTATCCGAGGCAAGGCGGAAACGCCGATAATCAAGACAACCTTAATCTAATCAAAAGCCGAGGCGGCGCATTTCTCAATATTTTTTTTTTTTTAATATTCTTTTTGTCTTTAATTTCGCCTTTGTTTCTTTATCAGAGTTAACTCTCTAGAACAACAGATCCGCTATGTTTTCTAAACAAGTTGGCCACAATGGACGTCTTGCAGCGCAAGCTTGCAAACGTTTTGCTCATCCTACGCAGTCCCGCAGTTATGCGACTAGAGGTGTGCCTGCGCCCCTCAAAGCATTCATACCCGCAAGATATACTGACAAATCTGACTTATAGCAGCCACAGCAGCCGCTGGCGGTGCTTTCAAGAGAGCAGCAGGTATGTTGCTCGCCGGCGTAGGCGCAAGCACAGCAGGCGGTTTTGGAACATGGTACACGATGCATTCGAACGGCTTGGGCTTCCACTCAGACGAAGAGAGCCTGCGGCGATTCGTCGCTAACCACGAAGAGGCGAAGATGGTGGAAGAGACGATCAACAAACATCCGCTCGTTGCAGAGCTCCGCGCCAACCCCGAACTCACCGAATCACGGCCACACATGAAAATGCCCGGATCATACCGAAGTCGGAGCCTGACAGGAGGCGCGCTCATCGGCGAGGGGAAAATGCCAGTACCACCGTACGCCTGGATGGCGCCCAAGGGCAAACAACTTGTGTCTATAGCATATGTCGGTGACGACCTGTGCGGCCATCCTGGTATTGTACATGGTGGTCTCCTGGCGACTATGCTGGATGAGGGTCTCGGACGGTGCTCCTTCGGTGCGCTGCCCCATAACATTGCAGTTACAGCAAACCTCAATGTCGACTATCGCAAACCCACACCAGCGGGAAGCTTTTTGGTTCTTCGAGCGGAGACATACAAGGTGGAAGGCCGCAAGGCCTGGGTTAGGGGCCATATCGAATTACTGGCCGAGCCTGGCGAGAAGCCGACGATAGTGGCCGAAGCGCAAGCACTATTCATCTCGCCCAAGTATGCTGCGGTAAGTCATATATCGTGTGACGCCGATATTCTGGAGATGTTCTAATGCGCCTTGTAGATGATGCCTAAAATTGGTTAAACGAATAGATGACACGTGCTACGACAACTTTTTCTTTCTTTGAGCGAGCGACGGGAGTGACAGGTGCATTTTATATTAGTAGGTAGGTTGTGTTGCGGTAGACGAGGAACCTCGCAGTCGGCAGGTGACATAAATGATGGACTACGGAGCATTTTACAAGAACACATTCTAATTACACATAGAGCGTTTCCTTTGGGAAACTCGATAGAGCGTGGCCTATCCATTTAACTGCCATGTATTATTATACATAGAAATAACATGAAATTCCCCGTTTACAGTTGGATTTTTTTCTTTCGGGGCCGACTTCCGGCGCATCGGGCAGACGCCGTGGAGTCGCTGGACCCGCGCCGGCCACTTAACGAATAGGCTTGTATGGAACGGAAAGGCCTCTGATGTCGCCATCCTGAATATGAGTTCTCATAGGCTGATTATACTCTTGTAAAGGTGGATCTCCGGGGAGTCTGTAGCAGTGGCTTCTGCCGCCCGATGGCCCGATCACGACATTGCCAGGGCAAGTTGCGGGCAATTACTACATCACATAGGGAGGTTCCTGGAGCGAATCATGAAGGCGTATAGCTAGAAAGATGGTATAAAATTTTATTATCTAGGTCGTGAAGTCGCAATTGGCGCCAGAAATCACTCTTATTAGGTTAGTACTTAGGTTCTGGTCGATTTGGTACTCTAGGAACCTTGGGTACTCTGTAATATCTGCATTAGTAGACAGCCATTCTCACTCACCCTCCACCGATTGGAAACTCTTCTTTTTTTCTCTTCCTTTCTTCATTGTCTAATACCCATCTCAACATATCTTGCTTGCATAATGGCTACGTAAGTAAAAGGCAAACCGCTCATCTCGTGCACTGCCTGTCCTCAGTGTGCCTACTATCTGGGTCTCCAAATGCATTCATTACCCCGCCATCCATATTTCGTTCTACATACATCCCACTTCAACACCAGAGGTATCGCTAACTAATGACGCGCTTCACAGCAACATCACCTGGCACCCTTCCTTATCGCGCAAGGAGCGCAACGAGACCCGTGGCCAGCGCGGTCTCACCATCTGGCTGACCGGTCTCTCTGCTTCTGGCAAGTCCACTGTCGCCACTGCGCTTGAGCAGCATCTCCTTCACCTCGGCGTCGCTGCCTACCGTCTTGACGGCGACAATGTCCGCTTCGGACTGAACAAGGACCTTGGCTTCTCCGAGGCTGACCGAAACGAGAACATTCGCCGCATCTCCGAAGTCGCCAAGCTCTTCGCGGACTCATCCACCATCGCCATTACCTCTTTTATCTCTCCCTACAGAGCGGATCGCAAGGTCGCCCGTGATCTGCACGAGCAAGCCACACAGGGCGGCGATGAGCCAATCCCCTTTATCGAAGTCTACGTTGACGTGCCCCTCGAAGTTGCTGAGCAGCGTGATCCCAAGGGCCTTTACAAGAAGGCTCGCGCTGGTGAGATCAAGGATTTCACCGGCATTTCTGCTCCGTACGAGGAGCCTGAGAACGCCGAGATCACTATCAAGACTCACGAGAACTCAGTTGAGGAGTGTGTTGCTCAGATTGTTCAGTGGCTCAATGAGAAGGGTTATCTCAACAAGAAATAGGCACAAAATTCATAATTCTGTTTCGCACTTGAAAAAAAGTAGATCGGATATTAGTGCCATGCGACACCGGCCGTCGTCACTCAAGAGGCATAATTATAGGGTAGAATATAGGCGTTTCTTGTGCATGCAGGCGACTAGTTCTATCGTTCTTCTTTCTCAGCTTGTCTTCCTTTCGCCACCCTTCCAGCCGCGCCACTCGCTAAGGAAACTCTATCTCGTAGTATACGTATGCCGTGTATTCGTGTCCCTCGCCAGTCTGAAAACCGGCGGCTGCCATCTCCGAGCTCAGCGCAGCGTCGTCCTTGGTAATTTTGCCTCGCTTGTCCCGTCCAAAGGCATTGCCGCCCAGGAACGAGTAGTTTGAGTCCAGCGCAGCCTTGACCTTGGGCGCCAGCTTGGATGTAGTCTGCGAATGTGATCAGTGATGTGAATTGGGACGCATTCAATAGCCTCACCTTGACTAGGACCGATACGTAATCTAGAGGCAGGCCATAGCGAAGAACTGCCTCAACAAAGACCCTTAATGTCATAACATGTATCCAGATCATGACACTTTCACTCCATCCCGTACGTCCCATACGCAGAGCCTCGCCACAAACCTTGCGCTCTTCATTGGTGACTCGATCGAGCTCCCTTTGCTCTTCTTGTCGACCACCTTCAACGTACTTGTACTGACGGGGCGTCCACTTCTGTTCTCGGCACTTGGCGAGGAATTCGGCGCTATGCTTCTTGAATGTCGCCACAGCAAAGAGAACAAACTCGTCATCCTTGGCCACCTCAACAGCAGAGCGAGGCACAACCATGGGTGATATTGTCTCATACTCCTTAATGAAATCCTTCTTTGCATTGCCAGGAACAACAATGAGGTGTGTCTCGATGTACTCAGAATCCTGCACAAGAAGTTTCGGGTCGACAATGGGGGTCAAGGACTTGGTAGAGAGGTTGCCGCTGATTGAGGCTGTCAATGATCTGAGGATTGTATTTCGATCAGCGAAAAATACTCACGTTTGGCGGCGCTGCAGAGCCGCAAGGTTTGTCTTGACAGAGTTATACTGATTGAACTTTGTCTTAACGTCGGTATCAACGTTAGCTAATTCCTGAGGACATGTTAGTTGGAGCCTAGGACTGAGGTTGGTGGATCAACGCGCCTTTTGCAAAGTGCTAATAAGCTCTGCAAGAGACTTGTCGGCTCTATATCGGATTTTGTTCCAGCTGAAAGTGCTCACGTATTGATCAGTGGGCTCTGATGTGAGTGATTAGCGACTATCCGGTCTCAAAACAAGTGTACGCGACTGACTATCGTTGACCATCTTATACTGGGCGATACGATCTTCGTCACCCTCGAGCACATTCTTCAGAGAATCGGCCACCTTGGACACAACAGCCTGGCATGACGCCTCGAGCTTGGTAAGCTCATCTGCCTGTTGCACCAGGGCATCCAGAGTGCCGATCTTGAAGTCGGGGATGTTGAAAGGCAGAACGGAGCCATTGTCGGAAGAGATGGTCCCGCGCAATGATGATATGGCATCATCGCGATCGCTCGAGTCAAAGACGCCCTGGGGCAAAGATAGGAATGCGTATTTCGTCGACATTATAGAAAGCTCAAGCTACAAGATATTCGATGGAAGAATTATGTCGAAAGTATCTGCAAGATAGACTGTCGGTTTGATGAGTGTGACACCAGCGAAGAACGCGGGCAGCTCCACACGGTGAAAGCTATGGCTTTACTCGCGAGTCAAGCTCACGGGTTCATCGATCGATAAATGGCTCTCCGTTGAAGTCTTGCTGTTGAAACGGATAGAACGAGGGCGAGGGCGAGGGCGAGGTTGGGTCGTATCGCGTTACGTTGCGTTTATAGGGCGAGAGTGTTGCTGGATTTGCTAGCACTACGCTACCTAATACAAGGCAGTGGGAGCTTCCATGAATATCTTACTACCTATGTACCTTACGGAGTAGCAGTTGCCCTTTGGGATCAGGAGTCAGTTGTGGATCTGTGGCTAGTGAGGTTAGGTATGACGACTGCTTGTGGCTGCCCACCTCGATAGTCTCATACCCCCGATCGAAAGTACCTACGTCCCTCGCATAGAGTAACCACTTCACTCGGTACCAGCATTAACGATCGTCAGTTGATATATCGCATCACTTAGGTATAAGACCCGAAGGTCATTGTCAACGGCACCCAGCGTACATCGCACTAAAGAGTACCTAGGTCTAGTTCAAGACAAGAAGACAATGTGGTCGCGAATTATTGAGCGTAACTCCTGCCGCATCTGATGTTCATGGGGTCCCCACTACTAGGTGGACGACCTTTGATCACGGGGGCTGTATGTAGACTGCCTACCAGTACAAACACAACGCCGACCAAGCCAAGTGATTCCAGTCACTAACACGGAATTCGAGCTGCAACAGTACCATAACCCTCGATATAAGAACCATCGACTTGCGCATCATCGAAGTCGCGTGGGCCCTGCACACATGACTTTTGCCCGAAAAGTTCACTGTAAGATCGCTACTGAGGTCAATAGCGTATTATGACCCAGCCGCATCCAGACGTCATGGTCTCAGAAGGACGTACGTGTTGTTTTGAAACAATTTGTCGAATATAGTAAATGTATGGGCTCACAGGCAATGCACAGCGCCTCGACACGCCATTGTGCTCGATTCGACTATCCTCACTCCCGACACTACTCATGCCCTAGGTCCAAGCCCAGGTGCCTCGTCCAGTACAGCGTCGACACCTGGACAAAGAGCCACCAGATCAGATTGGCAAGTAGGTAATGACTTATTTGATCTCCAGATGAAGCCATTCCATGCTCCAGATCATGGAATAACTGTTTCATCTAGCCCTGGTCCCCCGCAAGAGGACAAAGTGCCGGCTGCTTGTCTCAACCCATATCGCGATGGTCGTATTAGGACCGCGGTGCCAAGCAAGCTTAAGGGCAGGACGAACATGAAGCAAGGCAACTTCAGTGTTATGCATATGCACATCCAGAAGCCGCAAATAACGGAGCGCGACCTTGCGGCCAAGCTTACAAGTGAACGAACTGCTGCTGCTGCCAAACTTGCAAGTGCTCAAGGGTATCGCTATCCAAGGAGACCGCGGCCACCACACACAGCGGCTGCTCGGAATCTTCCACAATCTCTCTCAAATCCCCTTTCAGTAACTGCAGACATTCACGGGCCACTTTCTCAGCCTCCACTCCTCAGAACTGTTGTGCCATGCGAAGAGCGGCGAGCAGAGACGGGATCTGCACTAGCCAGCGCAAGGCTCGAAGAGAATCCATTGACGGAACCAGATAGCATGGAAAATATTGAAACAGAAATTCTAGCAGAATCAACTAAAGGAGACGTCACACCCGGGGTCGACCATGAACAAGAGGACGCTCCATTTTTAGATGCGAACTCTGCACAGGACGTCACCATGAACCCGTCGAACGAAATTGCCGCTCTAGTATATCCCACACAGGAGGCTAACAGAGAACAGCCTGCCATTACGAAGCTCTTTGCAACAATTCTTCCACCGGAAGAGGTCCGAGCAGAGCAATGTCGACTTCTTGAACTCTTGCGAAAGCTGCACCCAAGCACAGTCGTAGAAACGCTTTGCAGTGCCCTTACTCAGTTCGGCGGTGCCACTCGGCAGCCCCTATCTCCTCACGGGGAGTCCTCTGAGAGCTGCTCGAACAAAAGCTCGGGCGATCTCTTTATTTCGTGGATTTCGGAAATCTTCCCTCCAAACTTTGCTGAAAACAGCACTACCAAAAGGCCATCGAAACCCTCAACAGGGAGACCACGAGGTAGACCAAAGGGGAGTACGAAAAGGATAGTAGACGCAGACTTACGTCCTAAGCGTACTGCCTTCGTTCCCCTGGCTATGAGGCCCAGTGAAACGGATCGTACACAGCGTTCGACGCTTGTCAAATGCTCGAATGCACCACAAGAGTCTGTTGCAAATAATACACGCTTATATATGCCTCTACCGTGTGCTTCTAACAACCAAATCTCGAGTAAGCTACTTCCCCGTGTTACGAAGGGCCGTCTTTCTATAGCAGCCGCTCCCTCAACCACCCCTAGATTGATAAATGTTTCAGGGGAAGATCAAAGAACCATCTCAGGTCCATCGATGACACCCGCTGAATCAACTGGCGAATCTACACCGATCGTGCCAAATTCTTCGGTTACAACGTCAACACGCACGAAGAGTACGGGCAGGCCTCGTGGTCGGCCTAAAGGGTCAAGGAACAAGCCCAGGCTACTGCCTGCCAAGCCTGCTTCTTCCTCCTTCAACCCAACGAACTCTCATCCTAGGGAGTCAAAGCCTCAATCTCGTGAGCCAACCACGAGGGAAAGCATGTATAACTGCCTAATATCCACGCCTGATTCAAGCTATGTGACCGAGACAGGCAGTGCTCTTCGAACCACATTTTCTCTCCCAGAGTTGCCCTATCCTACTGAAGAAGCAGCCAGCATAATGCAAGGTGACGCAACTGGCTCGCCTGGTTGCACGCAAGAGAGCAAAACACCAACAGCCGCTGGCAGTTCTGTTATCATACAGGGACCTCAGGGGACACTCAGCCACCCCCAGGACGCTGAGCTAGTTTCTTCAAAAAAGAGAAAGAATTCACAAGAAGGTCCCTGCACCAACACTCGAGTGATCGATATTCCCCAAACATCCCCCAGGCCCGTAGGCCTGATCACCAATCCACCACACGAGACACAAGCCAAGCGTCTTCGTGTGTCTCAGGAGATAGATCCAAGAAACCTTGGCACTAGCGAAAGATGTTCGCAATCAGCCGATGCAGAGGCTTTGGCTTTTCGTTCAAGTGCCACTACCAGACACGCACCGTCAATATCGGACATATTCGCCTCCGGGGTACAGGCAATTGGGTTTGGGGATAGTCTGAGCCAGCAAGTGCCACAAAGTCCATCTCATCTGTACCAGCAGGATCGAAGGCTCAAACAATTTGATGAGCCTTACCAGACCCAAGCAGATCAAGGCGTCCAAGTTCAACGCAAGCACCAGCCTCGGCATCATTCATCACAAGATTTGAGATCCGAACAGTCGATCCATCCAACGAGTCCATCCTCTCCAACGAATACTCAGCCACATAGCCGTGACCTCGTGGCTCCGGGGGATGTTCTCCGAAAAGTAACCGTGGTGGATTTGTACCAACGACAGCAACGACACTTGTCGAATAAATTAGGGCATTCCGCTGCATGCCCTTTTCCCCTGACAGTAGGCTCAAGCTCTCATCAGCAAGCCCAAGGACTTTACAATGGACCCCTAGTTCCTCGACACAGGCAACAGGGCCTCCGTCGTTCAACTGGGACGACACCCTTGGCAAATACGGGCCATTTTGAGTCGCATCACCGCTTAGAAGAGCCAGCACAAATCGCAAGTATGGACGAAACACCCTCCAAGCCTCCCGAAACTGCATTAGCGCCTGTAGCAAACATGTCTCGAGTTCCCAGCTTTGAGAGGTAGAGCTATTTCCGAACGCACCATCACAGCGACTCTGGCGCAGCGAAGCAACTCAGAAGTGATCCATGCTTTGGTAATACACTAGCCGAAAGTCATATACGTAGCCAAGTATTTGTACCATGAAGAGACTGTGAGAATATGAAAAGGCATCAAGGAGCAGAAGTAGGTGGCCCAAGCCGACTGATTCCATGTGATCGGACCTCTTCTGCTCCTGAGCGGCAGGATGGCTCAAGTATACACGTCCTACACATCATGACACGACACCGGCAGGCATGTTTACGCAAGAGGGCGAACGTAAGGCGAGTATTACATGTGTGGATACTAAGCAAAGAAAATTGGGTATTTAAGTACCGGAGGCATCATTAGAGGAAAGGCTGGGTTTCCGCGGAGTTTGGCTAAGTCATGATGTTTGTGTTCGTGGATTTTACATCGCCTATAGGCAAGATCACATGGAAAGACAAACCCGCACTACACAGGTTGGTGGTTGATCTGCTGCTCAGATCATCGTATTCTTTCTCTTTTTGGCATGTTTGAAATAAACTCCCCGCCTCCTATCAAAGTGGAGGCTTCTTCGATAATAAATATACTGTGATGTGAATGAATAAAAAGCCACGCCAAGTTGAGGCTCTGAGGCTAGTGCACACAGTGGGATGTGGAACTCCGTTTCACTGTTTAGGGAAATGAGAGCCCTTTTTTCAGGTTGAGAAGAAAGTGGTGAAATATAAATGAAAATATAATGTCGTATAGACAATCGGTATCAATATGTATAGCCAGTGCTCCCATCCAGTACCACCTTCGGCAACGCAGTAGCCCTTTTCTCCGCAACCGATAAAAAAACGCCGTTCAAATGCTCAAAACCCCGTTCTTCGACACATGCATGTACACAGGTAAAACGACAAGCAGAAGGAATGGTATAACTTCTCAACACGCTCGCCAACAGCAACATAAAAAACGAAGAATGCCCAAGATATAGTGAAACTGCTGCCGTTTAATCCGCATCGTCATCAGTGACACTGACGGGAGGCCGCACAGAATCGGGAATGCTGCGGCCGTACCACCATTCGTCCTCTTCTACCAGTCCATCTTCACTGATCAAATCCAGCATGACCTGTTGGTTGCGTTTGATATCCTGTGGACGCTCGACAACCCGACGCTGAAGGATCAAAGCTTCGGCTGTTGTGAGCCATATTTGTTGCAGTACTGGAAGGTCGCTGAGCAATGCTTGAGCCTGTTGCGAAGTAAGAGGTGACATGGGAGCCCCAGCAGATAAGCTCGTGTTGAAGACAAGATTGGTCTCCCAGTCCATATTCCCATCTATTGAGCCAGAACTCCGGACCTTGTTCAATGCAGTACCAGACGATCTAGCTTCACTAGTGAATTTTTTGCGTCCGAAAAGACCTCGTTTCGGTTTCGATGCTGACTGTTCAGTAGGTGGCGCCTCTTTCGTGAGAGCATTGAACCATGTGTCAACAGCACCACGCCTGCTGTTGTAGCCCTTTATTTCCCATAGCCTTTCCACTTGTCGGAGTCCACCAATGCACAAAATTGCAACATGCATATCATCGGACGGTTTTTCCCGAATATAACCACGAAGTGATCGCTCGACTCTACCAACATATGTCGGTGGTCGGAGTCTCCGACAGAAGGATGATATTACAAGGGGAAAGACTTCGTGAACTCTTAATAAGGTTTGGTCGTCGTACATGCTCATGATTTCAGCTTCAATAGGGTTCAAAGTATAAGGTTCCCTTCTCAATCCTTTTCCTCCGTTCTCAGCCATTCGCTTTAGGTACAATTTTCGGTACGTCTCGAAGAAGTGGAATATGGTAAATAGAAGAGGTATTAGGCGTCGTCGCATGCGCTCGTTCTGGGGTGCAAATGCAAGTCGTTGAGCTTCAGTCTGGCGAAGGAAAATATCTTTTGTGATCCATTCACACATTAGAAAGGCTAGCTTGGCAGCGACGTGTAATCGATGCCATATCCCGCATAAATGTTGGAAGTTGATCTCGCTCGGGTCTGTGATGGGGTATAGGCGGGAGGCGTAAACGGGAATATGATTTTCGAGATGATATCGAGCGATAGTATTTTCGTTGAAAGTGACGAGAGTATGCCACGATTTGGAGGCAAGTCGGAGGTTCAGGACGTCGGTTAGTGGGAGGGCAGAAATGATTTGAATCTGCAATTCGTTGGGAAGTCCTAGGAAGAGCTGATCGAAGCTAGCACTAATCTCACCTATCAGTAAAGTGAAAGAATAATTATTATGCCAAAAGAGCATTACCTTTTTTGCGGCGTTTCTACAGACACTCGAGGCGCATGACCGGACGGGACATTCGATTTAGAGTGGAGGATTGAGACCTTGGAGCGAAGGCCGAAAAACCTTGACTTATCACGCTTCTGGTCAAGGGGCCTTAGAGGTTCAACATCGGCGATTTTCGTTTCTCGTAGAGGAAGAATAAATCTCGAGGGCGACGTGGAGGGATCTAGATTGTCTCGAGTCGGAGGAGGTTGGTGCTGATGTTGGTGTGCATTAAGCTGGCTTAGCTTTTCGAAATAACGCTCAGAAGCAAATTCAGTGATATGTGGCGGATCCATAGCCATCGTCCGCGCTTGATGATGAGCCATGGTGAAGGGCGTCGAAGAGAAAACGAGCGACGTTCGACGTTCGACGCGATCGACGAGAGGGCGCAAGGGCCGCGACGTATTAGAAAGGACGGTGTCGCCTTTGCTGAGCAGGCCTAAATGGCTACAGACGTCCGTCTCTATTGCGCACTGAATGAGAATATACTCGACATGGCGAGAGGAAGAGCGATTTGGCGAGACGGAGGGATCGGGAACGCCGAAAACTACGGACCGGAGATCCGGAGGCACAGGTAAATCGAGTTCAAGGACCAGATATCAAAAGAAAAGGCTGATGATAAAGAAAACGAAGGGCAAGCAGTCGATCGATATCGTGAGAGGCGAGGTTGTGGTGTTTCGTGTTGGTTTGGATAGGTAGAACGAACTGCGCGGGATAAACGGGAAAGTGGGAAGGGTAATGGTACAAGGAAAGAGCGAGAGAGCGTAGTGATGACTAGCTGGGCTATAGAAGGAAGGGGACTTCCAGGTACAAGGATACTTGGGTACGTACGGTACAAATCCGGGGGAGAATGGAACGACGTGGAGGGGGTGTGAGGTGGAGCATTTTATTTTTCCCCTTCGCAGTAAGAGGTGTGAATTTAAACTGGTCGCGACTCCACAGACGGGACGATAATGATTCTCTCTGAACAGAGTAGAGCAGGTGCTATCTTGAATGGGGACGGATAGCAAGAGTGAACCACTGCATATGATAGATGCCTACTGGATGAAGATCAAGCTTTCTGGCCAGAGACCTAGTAGTTCGTATTGACACTGCACTATTTTCCCATGGGGAGACGATTGTTCAAAAGAAGAGCTGCATCTGGAACGTCCCAAATATCTGGATACTTCCCGTACTGGGTATTACCTGGGTTCCTGCTAAGGTAGGTACCTACATAGATTTGGGAAGGTTTAGATGATTGACTGATAAGGTACATCCCATGTCGCCAAGTCAGTGCACCGATCGGCTGGGCTGAAATGAAAAGAAAGAGCCTACCAGTGAATACCTAGAATTGGATTGAGGATCTTGTCACCCCCAAAGACACCTATAGAACGAAATGAAGAATTTGGCCAGCACCAGACCATCACCTTGAAATGGTCATACTGGCGAGGGGGAACGGACCGACCGTTTAATATGGTGTGGGGTGTTCTATAGACGGCTCATCAGTTTAGGTCAATACAGCACATCACAGTGACAATCGGGACATCTAGCGCACCTCATGGCCGCCCAAGGTGCCAAAAACGCAAGCGTTTGGTTCGCCTCAAGCGGCGTTTGGCCGGCCAAACTGTGGAGAGGACACTCCATGGCAGCTGTGGGGGGACATTGGGGCCCCTTTTTAAACATAGCGCGTGGGTGTACTCCAGTCTGGAGAAACCGCGTGAGCGAATCTCCCCGGTGCTTTGGACTTCCTGGAGAGGAAATCTGGGCAGCAGAGAAGAAAAGCCCCAAACCTAGAATGACGATGGAGCCCGTGGAAAGCTCTCCACTGCCTTGCGCAAATCTCCCCACAACCTAAACAACAGCAGTTTCCATTAGCATTAGCATTCCTCTGGCCCTGAATTGCCTGTGGCCCTCAGGTACTTTTAGTGACCAGCTGACGTTGGTGATGCATCTGCCCTCCACTGCAACGCTCCAGAAAAACGCCGGTTCATAGTAGTGTACAGTTATTGCACGGTACGCAGGAGGTGCTTCTGAGAGTGCCTACCCAGGTGGGTCGCAAAATAATACGCACACACAAAGAGGCTGACAGAAATCTACCGTGGAGTTCGAGGCTAAACTTGATCTGCTTATTTATGTCAGCAGCTCTGCCTTACTACGGTGAGAGAGCTTTGGTGTGCGTATTATTCTGCGATCCACCTGCTACCCTACTCTCACTTTTGCGAGTGACGCACAGTGTGAGATTACTTGACTGATCCCCCATGATCGTCAATGAAATTCCCGACTCGGCCCAATTGGCCGGCCCTACTCTATCTTCCCATCCGTTCCATGCCATGCAGCGTCTGGGACATGTGCCTCCTGTGTGGTTCATTGCGGTTCAGATGCGTTGCGTATGGCTTTCCCGTTGATTGTTCCCGAAGCTCTGCATATCAAAACAACGTTACAGCGCCTGTTTTGGCTGTTTTTGAGTTTTAGCTAACAAGCTACTCGCGATCCCATTAAATGACCAGCCGCACGGGAAATACCTTATTGATACGGTACTTGGCCTAACAGATCCGTTGGAGAGCAGAGATGGCAGCCTATTAGAAAATAACCCCTGGTAAGATTTTTCCCCTCCTAACATGGATCTCCCTCTTTTTTTTCCCTTTCTTTTTCTTTTTGAGGCTTGGGCTGGAGCGTTCTCATTTGGTCCTAGGTTTGTCTTGGCCTTTGGCTTACCGGTATCTCGATACTAACTAAGGTAGGTTCTTTAAAATTGGCTTTTCTCCGGGTCTTCACCGGATCCGCCACCCGTTGATATCTCGGTCTATTCTTCAGGGATTGCATTTAACCGGCCAAAATATACTGGGTCTTGTAGGCTTCAGCAGACTTTTTCGGAATGGGTTTACCCTGCTGTTTTTTTTATCCTTCCTGGTCTTCTGTTTATACTCCAGATGTAATATTATCTTCATGAACACTCCGTCAGATAACCAAGCAATGAGACAGCCCGGATCAGAGCGAATCGCATCGCATCCGTATAGCCTACTCGGTACGTGTCTAAGTGCCGGCCACAGGGGACGGAGGTCCAGTAACTAAAACTTTCAGATCTACGGCCAGAACTTTCAATGAGCTGGATAGTCAGACACATACATACCATATAACTATCTTGAATAGGCTGCACAGTGATGACGACAATGATGGGCCAGCTCAGCTGATATATCTACATCTCGAACCTGATATCGATGGCCCTGGCATATTCGATACGCTATCTCTTCTCTTGGTGTATCTCACATAAAAGTTGTCAATGAGAAGCCAGCAGAAGGCTGTTTCGGGTGCATTGGCAAAATATGAAGTCTGCATGAGCTTTGAAGGTAACTCAGCATCATACTGGGGAAAACCAATGAAGAGGACTTCGATATCAGGTTCGAGATGT